>JBBBDQ010001831.1:2917500-3002500 GCA_037127315.1 Ascarosepion bandense
CTATCTATCTATCTATCTATCTATCTATCTATCTATCTCAGTCTGTTCATATCTATCTATCTATCTATCTATCTATCTATCTATCTATCTATCTATCTATCTATCTATCTATCTCAGTCTGTTCATATCTATCTATCTATCTATCTATCTATCTATCTATCTATCTATCTATCTATCTATCTATCTCAGTCTGTTCATATCTATCTATCTATCTATCTATCTATCTATCTATCTATCTATCTATCTATCTCAGTCTGTTCATATCTATCTATCTATCTATCTATCTATCTATCTATCTATCTATCTACTCAGTCTGTTCATATCTATCTATCTATCTATCTATCTATCTATCTATCTATCTATCTATCTATCTATCTATCTATCTATCTCAGTCTGTTCATATCTATCTATCTATCTATCTATCTATCTATCTATCTATCTATCTATCTATCTCAGTCTGTTCTATCTATCTATCTATCTATCTATCTATCTATCTATCTATCTATCTATCTCAGTCTGTTCATATCTATCTATCTATCTATCTATCTATCTATCTATCTATCTATCTATCTATCTATCTATCTCAGTCTGTTCATATCTATCTATCTATCTATCTATCTATCTATCTATCTATCTATCTATCTATCTATCTATCTGTGACTATGCATACCTTTATACAAAATATGTGCATTTACCAATTTACTCACTTTAGCTTTGTCTCACATAAAACTCTAATTTAGGCCTTGACTTTGAATCGACCTCGCTACAGTAGTAATGGTCTGTAAAACGGGTTTGGTCACAGACACTGTGAGCTACTTAATTGGTCTTTACTTAGCCCGGTTGGGCGTGATACAAATTTAAAATAGTGACACCATAAGTGATTAACGAACACAGTATATTTCCACGTGTATGTATGTTCAGAAATGAACACAAAAGAATAATTGACAATGATGATTTAAACTGAAATTTCATTGTTTTTGGAGATTTAGTATACATAAAAGACAAGAAAATGGGGAAATCTCTCCATGCTGTAAAATACAGCTTCAGAGGGGGAACATAAAAAATAGATATAGGCATTTTTTAGAGGGACGTAAGAAAAAAAAATAAGTAAAGACTTTGCCCTTGACTAAGATTTCCAATCAAATTCATTAAAATTCACATTTAATTTGAATAATCTGCACAAATTGCAATGATGATAACGAGTTGCCGTATTACTTACATCAAGATTTTTATCTCTGAATGCAGAAGAGTTCCTCAGGCTAAAAGAAAGGACGAAAAAGAAAGTAAAGAATAATTGCACTCTATAATATATTCACTACTTACACCTTTATAAATACACCCGTATATATATATGTGTGTGTGTGTGTTTGTGTGTGTGTGTGTGTGTGTGTGTGATATGTATATGTTCACAAAAGACGATTAAAAACAGTAAGACTTTTGTAGAAACACGCTAGGAATTCGGCTGACCCATACTCCTACCTTCGACCTTTTTTTCAGTTAATTAGAATGTGATAAAAATCTTCAGCTAAGGAGTAAAAAAAAAAAAAAAAGAAAGAAAAAATGCTAAAAAGAAGTAAATTATACGAAGTAGACTAAAAGAGAAAGAGAATACGCAAAAAATGGTGGGGGAAGAATTGAAAAGCAGACAATCAAAATGAACGAGGAGAAAATTAATTAAAAATGAAAAGAAGACTTAAAATGAATGAGGAACAGGAGGTGGAGAATGGAAAAAACGAAGAAGAAGAAGAAGAAGAAGAAGAAGAAGAAGAAGAAGAAGAAGAAGAAGAAGAAGAAGAAAGAGGAACGTGAATAGGAAGAAATACGGTATCAAGCAGGAGGAGAAGAAAAAAACGTAAAGATAGAGAAAAAGAGAGATGAGAAAAAGTAAAATAAAGGTAAAGGAGGAAGATAAGAAAGAAAAAAGAATACAGAGATAGAAAAAAAGAGGACAAAGTAAATCAAGGACGATGACAAAAAGTAAAACGATTTGGAGCAAAAGAAGATGAAGATGACATTGAAAAGAAGAAGAAGATGACATAGAGAAGACATTAAGAAGGAAATAAAAAAAATAAAAAGATGAAGAAGAAAAAGTGAGGAAGAAGATGAAGAAAAAGGAGAAACAGTAATGAAGTAGTGGGCGCGTGTGAGATGAGGGAAAAGAAGAAGAAAAAGCAAGAGAAGAAGGAAAAAGAAGAAAATGAATGAAAAGAAGGATGAGAAATGGTAGAAGAGAAGAGAGGTTAAGTCGTTAGTGTCGCAAAGAACACAGTCCGGTGTATCGTCAACGACACTTCTAATTCTGGGATTTACCACCTTCCCATTAAAGTGGATGCGACACAAGCAGGTATTCCAAGCCCATAAACTCAGCCAAAAATATCCCATAGACCCAGCTTAAGGTTGGGTCGGGCTCATGTCTATTCACCCCAGACGAGTGTCTACTCTTCAGCGGAGCCGCGTCTGGGTATCTTTCGATCGGAAGCAGAGATTTGATAAAGGGATAGTTCGGATCACGTGTCAATGACACTCTGATTTCTGATATTCACCGCCTTCCCACCAAAGGAAGGTGGTAAACCTGCGACACAAGGAAATTAAAGTGGAGATTCCAAGCCCTTAAGCTCAGTCCAAATTATATCTTAGACCCAGCTTAAAGCTAAGTCAGGCTCTTATCTATTCGTCCAGTCGAGACTCTATTCTTCGGCGGATACCCGTCTGGGTCCCTCTCCGCTCGGAAGCAGAGAGTTGACAAAGAGAGAGTTCAGATCACCTGACAATGACACTCCAAATTCTCATGCTGAGTGCTATTAGTTTTTATTTTTAGAGCTACTTTGTTTCACTGACCATTCCATTCTTGCGAGCGCTGGAGGGGTGTTAGCTGCTCTACAGCAACAACAATAATAACAACAGGAAAGCTATTGAAGAAGTAGCAAGGCCAACAATATTCCTGCAAGTCAATTAACTGTCTGCGAAGAGGGATCTGGAATACATAGAAGTTCGAGATGTGGGGGAAGAAGCATCCAGATGGAAATATATATATATATGTATTTTTCCCTAAGCATTGTTATGAGTAAATTATTTCAACTGGACATGCCTTCATTTTTATTGTTTTCTTTCGAACTAGATAGTGTTTCTCCTTGTACTGACGATTGTCAAACGAAGGTACAGAAATCAAAAGAATGCGTTAATGCGCCTAAATGTATATGATTGCATATTTAGATAATTTTGTGTCTGCTTTGGCTTGTTAGCATATGCAAGTGTGAATTTATATATGAGGATATATATTATAGATGTATGTTTTTATGATTGTGCTTTGTGTGCGTGTGCATAGTAGAATTATGTGTGTGCGAATGTTTACCAATTTGAATGTGGTTTGCTTTCTTCTACTCTGAGATATGAATATACTATTCCTTCATTTGATGTTGTATTCTATTTTTATTTAAATTTCCTCGAAGAAATCAAATTTTATTTCATTTTTTTAACATACAGTGGGTGGACAAAATAATGAAAACACCGAGTAGCATAATAAGTAAATTTGAAGACTATGATTAAACTGTCAAAGGTTTTTTTATTTTTCTATTTTTTTGATTCAATATTAGTAACACTTCACTTTTTTGTTTTTGCTGGAATTGTTTTTTACAGATATTATTTAAATAAGTTTGTTAAAATCAACAGTCAGAACTGTTTAAGAATTTGAAGTGATTAACTTCATCTTATGGTTCAGTAACTGTTTCCTGAGGGAAATGCCATCTTTTAGGATGATAATGCAACCATTCATACTGCTAAAGTTGTAGCTGAATGGCACGAGAAATATTCTAATGAAGCAGAACATCTTACCTGGTCACCAGATCTCAATATCATTCAACATTTATGGTTCATTTTAGAAAAACAAGTAAGCAGTCGATATCCTTCGCCATCATAATTGAAAGAAATAGGAACTGTTTTAGCTGAAGAATGGATAAAAAATCTTCTGAAAATATTCAAACTTTGTACGAGTCGATTCCACGCAGAATTCAAACTATAGTTACTCCATATTGAAATAAATTTTCTTGAGATTTCAAGGTGTTTACATTATTTTGTCCACTCCCTGTATATACATACTTTCTCAAACAAATGTTTGTCCATAAACCAGTTAGTTAAGTGCCATACGTGATACATGCTTGGGTGATCATGTCTCGAAAGTGACATGACTGACTGGGCAGAAGATTATCCCGCAGTAGGTTGCTATTATTTTCTGCGGTAAACTGATTGACAACCAAGAATATAGAACCCAATCTGTCCTGTTATTTAACCCATAACTGGAGGGAAAAACGGATTAATACCTTTTCTAAAGGTATTTGTTCCTAAGTGAATGAAGGAATTCGAACTCGACTCCCTTATTTCTCGTTTCAAGCCGATATCCACTGCACCACAACGCACATTCTATTTGTCCATATGTATTTTTTCAAAATCAACGATAGATGTGCATAGAGTGGCAATATACCGGAAAAGCTAAGGAGATCAATTTTCAGAGCAATGCTTAAAAATCCAGACACAAAGGAACGTGAACTTCACTAAACAATCAGCCTAATGAGACACATAACAAAGCTAATCAACCGGATTCTGTTGAATAGAGCGTTCAGAAAAGTCGGACTCGAGATAACAGTGAGGTTTCGTCAAAGACACTGGAACAAAGAACGAGATATTCATACTTAGAATGTTATTAGAAAGAGCAATACAAATGCAGAAGAACGTGTCCCTGTGTTCGACAAAGTAAGACAAAATGACTTGATAGAGATACTCGGGAAAGACATGAGAACAATCAAGAACCTATATGGGCAGAAAACCACCTGCATACGGACGGGGAATGAATTCAGCAGATATACAAAAATAGAAAGGGCTGTGTGACAAGGATATGTTTTCTCATTGGATGTATTCAACCTGCACAGTGAAACAATTCTGAGAGACGTTCTGCCAGGATTCGTCATTGACGGCCACGATCTTAACAATATAAGATACGCAGATGACAGAGTGTTGATAGCAGGCACAGAAAAGAAAATACAGGACCTCCCGCAGAAGGTTGCAAGAGAAAGCGAGAAGAAAGAACTAAACATAAACTACAAGAAAACTGAATGCATGGTCATCAGTAAAAAGAGAAGCCCAAAAAGGTTGCGGTTATTAAATCAAACAGGTGCAGAAATTTAAATACCTGGGAACTATTTTGACAGAGGACGGAAAGTAAGACACTGAGATATAAAGGTGCATTGACATGGCCAAGGACACACTTCAAAAGCTTAGCACAATATTGAGAGACAATAAGATTTCGTTGGAAAGAAAAGAATACTTGACTGTTATGTGATATCTATCTTCTTATATAGCAGTGAATGCTGGACAATCTCTTCAAAAATGAAGGAGAAACTCGAAGCAACAGAAATGTGGTTCTACAGAAGGATCCTAAGGATACCATGTGTCAAACATGTGAGCAACGAAAAAGTTTTGGAGAGAATGGAAACGCAAAGGGAAGTTCAATAAAGCTCAAACACATGAAAATGCATTTATACATTATCTTTATGTTATATTTGTTAGAACTGATGTTTCGTTACATATCTAAAGACCAGGGTACGGTTAAATCTGCTTCCCCCAACAGCTTACCAGTCCATGGTGCCGTTTTTCATTGGCAATATAGTATTCCCAGATATAAAAAGAAAGTAAACCTTGCAGTGCTTACTTTAGGAAAACCCAAGACTCGCTGTTTTTTCTTGTTGAATATGTCTTCGCCTAGCACATAGATCCGGTCCGTTTTGAATCTCCAAGAACAAATGTTTCTCATTCTATTCCGTTCGGCCATTCCGTTCCGTCCGTGAAGTAAGGTGTTATCATATCATGGATATAATAATGCCAATAATGAGGGAAATTGAAATGAGAGCATAGACAATTCTTCCGTTGCTCTATTCTGTTACGTTAATAAGACATCAGGAAATAAAGAGCGAGTAATAGAGTCTGGATAGGCGATGTGGAGCATTGGATATCGGCTCGGAACGAGAAATCGGGGAACCGAGTTCGAATTCTAGCCGAATTCATTGCATTCACTTATGGGCAAATACCCTTGGGAAAGGTATTAATCCGTCTATTCCTTCCAGTTATGGGTTAAATAACAAGACAGATTGGGTTCTATAGCCTTGGTCGGCAACCGGTCTACCGCAGAAAGCAATGGCAACCTACTGCGGGATAATTTTCTGCCCAGTCAGTCATGTCACTTTCGAGACATGATCTCCCAAGCGTGTATCAAGTATGGCACTTAATTGACCGAATAGAGTTAAGATTAATTGTCTTTGTTTTTCGGAGAAAAAATTTTTCATTCACCTACACTTTGCCCTCAGTCATCGTAGCATCCCAGAAACACGACATTTTGTCAAGATAGATAGAATCTCTCCTAAGATTAATTGTCTTTGTTTTGCGGAGGACAATATTTTATTCACCTACACTTTGCCCTCAGCCAAGGTAGCATCCCAGAAACAGGACATTTTGTCAAGATAGATTCTCTCCTAAGATTAATTGTCTTTGTTTTTCGGAGGATAATTTTTTCATTCACATACACTTTGCCCTCAGTCATCGTAGCATCCCAGAAACAGGACATTTTGTCAAGATAGATAGACACTCTCCTAAGATTAATTGTCTTTGTTTTTCAGAGGAAAATTATTTCATTCACCTACACTTTGCCCTCAGTCGTACTAGCATCCCAGAAACAGGACATTTTGTCAAGATAGATAGACTTTCTCCTAAGATTAACTGTATTTGTTTTTCGGAGCACAATTTTTTTCACTCACCTACACTTTGCCCGCAGCCATCGTAGTATCCCAGAAACAGAACATTTTGTCAAGATAGATAGACTCTCTCCTAAGATTAATTGTCTTTATTTTTTGGAGGTCAATTTTTGATTCACCTACACTTTGTCCGCAGCCATCGTAGCATCCCAGAAACAGGACATTTTGTCAAGATAGATAGACACTTTCCTAAGATGAATTGTCTTTTTTTGTCGGAGAGTAATTTTGTCATTCATCTACACTTTGCCGTCAACCATCGGAGCATCCCAGAAACAGGACATGTTGTCAAGATAGACGGACTCTCTCCTAAGATTAATTGTATTTGTTTTCGGAGGACAATTTTTTCATTCATCTAATCTTTGTCCTCAGTGATCGTAGCATCCTAGAAACAGGGCATTTTGCCAAGATAAATAGACTCTCTCTTAAGATGAATTGTATTTGTTTTTCGGAGGACCCCTTTTTCATTCACCTACACTTTGACCTCAGTCATCGTAGCATCTTTGAAACAGGACATTTTGTCAAGATAGATAGACTCTCTCTTAAGATGAATTGTATTTGTTTTTCTGAGAACAATTTTGTCATTCATATACATTTTGCCCTCATTCATCGTAGCATCCCAGAAACATTACATTTTGTCAAGATGGATAGACTCTCTACTAAGATTAACTGTATTTGTTTTTCGGAGGACAATATCTTCATTCACCTACACTTTGCCCTCACTCATCGTAGCATCCTCTAAACAGGAGATTTTCTAGATAGATAGACTCTCTCCTAAGATTAATTGTCTTTGTTTTTCTGAGGACCATTTTTTCATTCATCTACACTTTGCCCGCAGCCATCGTAGCATCCTAGAAACAGGACATTTTGTCAAGATACATAGACATTCTCCTAAGATTAATTGTATTTGTTTTCGGAGGACAATTTTTTCATTCCCTTAATCTTTGCCCTGAGTCATCGTAGCATTCCATAAACAGGACATTTTGTCAAGATGGATATACTCTCACCTAAGTTTAATTTTCTTTGTTTTTCGGAGGACAATTTTTTCATTCACATACACTTTGACCTCAGTCATCGTAGCATCCCAGAAACAGGACATTTTGTCAAGATAGATAGACTCTCTACTAAGATTAATTGTCTTTTTTTTTTCGGAGGACAATTTTTTCATTCACCTACACTTTGCCCTCAGTCATCGTAACATCCCAGAAACACGACATTTTGTCAGGATAGATAGACTCTCTACTAAGATTAATTCTTTTTTTTCTTCGGAGGACAATATCTTCATTCACCTACATTTTGCCCTCAGTCATCGTAGCATCCCCTAAACAGGACATTTTCAAGATAGATAGACTCTCTCCTATGATTAATTGTATTTGTTTTTCGTAGGAAAATTTTTTTATTCATCTACACTTTGCCCTCATTCATCGTAGCATCCCAGAAACAGGACATTTTGTCAAGAGAGATAGACTCTCTTCTAGGATTAATTGTCATTTTTTTTCGGAGGACTATTTTTTCATTCACCTACACTTTGCCCGCAGCCATCGTAGCATCCTAGAAACAGGACATTTTGTCAAGATAGACAGACTCTCTCCTAAGATTAACTGTATTTGTTTTTTGGAGGACAATATCTTCATTCACCTACACTTTGCCCTCAGTCATTGTAGCATCCCAGAAACAGGGCATTTTGTCAGGATAGATAGACTTTCTCCTAAGATTAATTGTTTTTTGTTTTTTTTTTTGGAAGGCCGCTTTTTCATTCACCTACACTTTGCCCTCATTCATCGTAGCATCTTTGAAGCAAAACAATTTGTCAAGATAGATATACACTCTCCTAAGATTAATTGTATTTGTTTTTCGGAGGACAATTTTTTCATTCACCTACACTTTGCCCTCTGTCATCGTAGCATCACAGAAACAGGACATTTTGTCAAGATAGATAGCAGTTGCACAGTGTGCAGAGAAATGTGAATTCACACAGTCATAAATAGGCAAATAAAATATTTAAATTTGGAACATAGAGAAATTATTACAATGCTAGATGAAAGAAAAAGAATGAAAGAAAAAAGAAAAATTGAACAGAAGAGAATTTGAAAATAGAAAGAGGAGTCGAGAAAAGAAAAGAGTGATAAAATAATATTCATATGTATATAAAAGATGAAAATGAAAGCAGAAGAAAAGAATAATAGAAAAAGAAAAGAGAGAATCAGGCCAGAAAGAGAAAGTGTATATTAAAGATGAACAGAAAAAACAAAAACAAAAAAACAAAAAAATCTTGGACGGAAACGGAAATCCTGGAAATTCTTTGTCCAATCACATTATATTCTGAGTTTCACTTCTTTCCGTCCTTTAAATTAATTGTATTTTGTCGCAAATCAACTGTGCCATTTTCTGGGCGTGGCACTTTTTTCTTTTCTTTTTTTTTTTTTTTTTTTTACTACAATCAAGTCAATAATGCCGCTTAGACACAATGGGTTACTGGGCCTGAAAGAGAATGAGAAAACTTTAAGAGACGGAACCGGAAACCCAACCCTAAACAAGCAACATGAAATAAACCTCTAAGGAGTGGGAACCGGGCGAGAGGCAAACCCTGTATCTTTAGTTTTTGTCTCTCAAAAGATACTAATTACCACATTTGGTTTACTAATGAGATTATTTTTATAAAACTATATACGCCGATTTCTCAAATTTCTGCATCTTCGTACTTTACCATTTACAGCGATTTTATTTCAAATCAAACAAAATCTGCTGTTCCCGATATGACGATGAAGTGCATGTACATAATTGCATTCAGTTGCGGTAGTAAATACAAAAGTAAAATCAGTTGGAGAGCAAAGATAAAAACTGAAGAGAAACAGGTTGTCTGAACCAAGGCTATATGATCAAGAAGCGTAGATCGCTTCGAAAAATTACTGAGACGTCATCTAAAACAAGAAAAAAAACAAAACAAAAAAACAACAAAACACACACACACACATACACACACATACACACACACAGACATACAGACAGACACATATCCTGTTTAAGTTATTCGATAAAGTAACTCAACTAATAAAAAGGAAACCACATATACATGCACAGGACCGATTCTAGGATTGCTGGTACATCAAAAATGCTGAACTTCGGCGCTTTTATAAGTATATTTTTAAAAAAAATTCATTAGGAGAAAAACTGAAAATCTAATATAACAAGTTCATTCCTATATACAACTTAACAGAAACTAAAGAAAGACCTGCAAATCATTCCATGGTATTTTCTTCTTTAGAAGGTCATTCCTATTGACAAAAAGAATTTAATCTGTCTTGTCATGTACGATCGCAAGTCTGTTTCATAAGCCTTTTTTGTAAAGCTTTCTCTCCAGTGGCCACAGTTATGGGTATTGTAATCTCAACTGAGAGTCAGATCCATTGCTGGTATATATTTTTTTCCAAAAATATATTTACCTTCAAAACTTTATTGCTGGTAATACTTTTTTCCTTCAAAAATATATTCCTGAAATTTTTACTATGAAAATCTATTTTTATACTTTCATAGCATATCCCCTGTTTGGGGAGAAACTATTTGCCTAAAGGTTGGACCCTAACAGGTGCTACTACCCTTGGTAAAGATTGACCAGAGAACGATAGCAATTAGGAGGTGGTTTCATGCTACTCACAACCTCCTATTCAAAGGCCTTGCTGCTGGATACAGTTTATTGTCATTTTGTTTGGAAGATTCCAAACACATGAAATGGTGACCTGATTGCGTCTTGGGCGACTGCCCCAGTTGCCAGTACCTTGAGCTGGCCATATATATATTGGGTTGTCCAGAAAGTTCATACTGATTTTTAAGCGAAATTAAAACATAAAACAAAATTATGCCATTAAATATTTATTCAACTAAATATGAACCATTTTGTTGCACAACTTTTCTCCATTTTTCCTACAACTTAAAGATTTCGTCTTCCTCCAATTTCGGTGGTTTCACAGCAAAAAACTCATTAAGGTGGAATCTGTGTAATCCAAAGAATTAAATCTTTTACCATACAGATTATTTTTCAAAAACCTGAATAAATGAAAATCCAAAGGATCAATGTCTGGTGAATATGGCGGGTGGGTTAACGCATTCCAGCCAAGTTGCAACAATTTTGTAGGGTCGTCAAAGAAATGTGAGGTCTGGCATTATCCTGAGAGAAAACAACACCTTTTCTCTTTGCCAATTCTGTGCATTTCTTTGAATTGCTGCCTTTAATTCATTCAGTTGTAAACAGTCCTTTTCAGAATCAATTGACTGGTTACTTGGCAAAAGCTCATAGCACAGGATTCCTTTCCAATTTATTAAAGCTTCTCTCTTCGATGACCACAGTAATAGGTCAAGTAAGCATTATTCTCAATGCAACCCACCAACTTGGGACGTATGAACTTAACGACTTCTAATGGAAGTTTTACATCTTCAGGAAATAATTATTTTGGCAAAATTCAGTTCAGTAAAGAGATCACCTCCATTAATCTCACTATTTTCTTGATATCTTAACTTATTCTCCATATCTTGACATACTACTTTGAGTTTATTTTTATCCGGCAGATCTTTTAGGTTATTTAAACATCCTCATGTGTTACTGAAACTTTGTAACTGTTCAAATTTCTCTCATATGTTTTTATTTAGTTCACATCGGCGACATGATGACACCCTCGGCCTTAATGAGACCCGGTTGATTTCCTGAGGTTCTAGGACCTTCAGCCGGCCCTGTATAAATACACACCTTCTTTCTACTTTTATGCACCGTATCCCCTCAGGACGTAAGCTATTATGGCCTTCCACATTTTCCTGTCCCTTGCAGCTTTTAATATATTTTGTCTTGTTATTTCTCCCAAATCCTGCTGTCATTCATTTGTTTAAGCTCCTCAAGTAGGTTAAGCGCAATTTACTCTGTTTCTCTTTCCTTTTTTTCCTTTTTGTTTGGAGATGTTTTTAATGGAGAGATGACGACGCCCTCATCCTTGATGGCACCCCGGGTGACATCCCAAGGTGCCGGCCTGTATTTATACACACCTTCTTTCTTCTTTTATGTGCCGTGTCCCTTCAGAACGTAGGTGATCATGGTCCTTCTCATCTTTCTATCTCTGGTATCTATTAATATATTTTGTTTTTATTATTTCTCTCAAACCCTGCTATGCCGTCTATTTGCTTAGGCCCATCAAGCATATCACGTGCTGTTTTTCCTGTATCTTTTTCCCTCTATTAGCCCTATGTGTATCAGATTCTCTAAGCCATCCTTCCTCATTACGTCTTCCTGATATTAAATATAAGTTTTCTTTTTGTTTCCAGCCTCTCAAACAGTTTCTTGTTAATGACATGTTAGGTCTATGGTATCTTCAGCATCCTTCTGTGGAACCACATTTCTGTTACTTCAAGTCATTCCTTCATCTTTGGTGAGATTGTCCAGCATTCGTTGCCATATAGGAGGACAGATATCAAGTAACAGCCCAGTACTCTTTACTTTGTTTCCAACGAAATCTTCCCGTTTCTCAATACTCTATTTAACTTTTGGAATGTGTCCTTGACAATCCCAATTCGCCCAAACCACAGGAATAAATGGAAACAAAGGCGAAAATCGTCGCAGTGAGAATTTACAAATCAGCAGAGAGACACCAAAGGCAATATGGCTTAAACCACAAACCGGATCATACAAGTAGAACAGATCAACAGTAAACTCAGCCCTAAAAACCAAAAATATATGCAATGCATATTGTGAAGTAAAAATAAGTAAATAAAACAAAAGAGGTCTTATATAAGATGCTAAAAATATATTAAAACTGACAGGTTAATGACAATTTTCAAACTAGGGTTTTAGATTTCGTGTGACACTCCGGAGTTGATTCTCATTCAATAAAAACTAATTGATTTTGAACTGAAGACTTCTAAATCTAATAAGAATTTCATAACACACACACACACACACACACACACACACACACACACACACACACACACACACACATATATATATATATATATATATATATATATATATATATATAGAGAGAGAGAGAGAGAGAGATAGAGAGATAGATAGATAGATAGATGTGAGTTCGTGACCCTGGGTTTCACACTCTTGCGATCATCAGACAAGTTTGTCTTGAGTTTGTCCGACGATCGCAAGAGCGTGAAACCCAGGGTCACAAACTGACAGCCATCTATATGTCTGCTCTATCACTGATATTGAGCGCTTTTAAATAAGTACCGCGCATATATGATATATAGATAAATAATATATATAATAAATTGCATATATATATATATATATATACACACACACACACACACACACACACACACACACATATATATATATATATATATATATATATATATATCAGACACATACAGTTTGTAATTTTTCAGCGTAGGTAGCTTGTGATTTGTATCAAGTAAAATGTCAAAGATTTGTCAGTATGTGAAAGAATAGTAATATTTAAAATGTTTACTTATAATTATATTAGGCTTTTTGTATAGGAAACCTGTTTTCTCTCTTTCTTTACAGCAAAAGTATTTGTCACTTTTTCACAGAAATTGAAAGCTGTCTTTCTCAGTATGTTAAGTCTTTCCTTTTCAATGAATTTTAAAGCAAGTGACAAAAGCTTTTGATTCTTTTCCAAGCAAAAAACGACCTCTTCACAGTTGTAACAGGAATTGTCGAAATGAATTGCAACAACTTCACAGCTTCAGGAACCTTTGGGTCAGTTCGTTTTCAAAAATAAAATCAAGCAAATCTTTAACAGATTTATCCCGAAATGCTTGTGCATTGTAAATTCCAGCTCCATCCGCTTTTAGTCTTATGATGACAAAAAAATTTCCCTTGTTCTTTTTGAAACTTTCAAATGAATTCACATTAAGAAGCAGGCAAGATTTTGGAATTTAATGAAATGAACTGTTCTTTTTTAAATAAAATGAGATATTCACTATCCCTTGCTGGAAAGGAAAACAATGTAAATAAATGCAAATGAGCTAAAACTGAAGAAAAATCACACAAGAAAATAAGCAAAATAAAAGCACTTTTTCATGTAAGATTACAAGAGATCGAGTTGAAGGCAGATTTACACCTCCTGCTTTCATATCGCGTAAAGAAATCGTCGTCGAAGGGTGATATGGAGAACGTAAACTATACCCGTAGTATGCGTAGCTTACATACTCAGACAAATTATGCCTACCTAATTTACAAAAAAAAAAAAAAAAAATGGGAAAGAAAAGCAATTTGCATTAAATGCAAAATAAACAGAGTAAGCTTTATAATTTTTGCTGGTTAGGGTGATTTCTCTTGAATCTTCACACCATTCTTACATGTGTCTCCGTCTCTTTCTACTAAACTCATCTATTTTTTATTTCTCTACCACTTTTCTTCCTCTCCTGACTGTTCCTTGCTTGATAGTATTTCAGATAAAATCGATACGGCCAAACTCTCTTATCCGTTCGCTAATATATTTGTGTTCGGTGACTTCAATCCCCCCCCCCCCGCCCCACCATGCTAAGTGGCTGATCTTGCTGGCGTCCACACCCTGAACTTCTCAAACATCAGCTACACGTATGAAAACAAAAATCGTTGGTAATATGAGTGATGAGCAAGGAGAATGATCCCATCAGGATATCAAAACAATGGAAGAGCGCTTCCTGAAACGGTGGGACAAACGACAAATTTCGCTCATAAAATTTTTTCTTATTAGCAACTCAGTCTTAGATTACCGACGATTTTTGTTCTGTAGAAAAGGTCGGTCGAAATACGCATAGCAAATTTTAAACTTTGTAATACTTTTGTATCCCGTTTTATTAATAAAATATGATCCCTCTGTCTTTTAAAAATTATATATATATATATATATATATATATATATATATATATATATATGTGTGTGTGTGTGTGTGTGTGTGTGTGTGTGTGTGTGTGTGTGTGTGTGAATAATATATTAAGCTTTCATTACGATTGATCTTTCTAGGGAAGAAAACGGTTCAAAACAGTTTCCACTTCTGCGATATATGCATTACTCCTAAGGTATGAATTGAGTTCTTTCGCTAACTGGCGTGGGTATACACTATACAACACATTAAAATTTCCCTTCTCGGATTCCATGCGGCTATGTTTTAAGGGGTAGAGACTCGGACTGACACCAAAGCGGTGTCAGTCAATTTCCTTGACGAGCCGTTAGGCGAAACCGTGGTAGGTTGTTGGCTCTTGCTCAGATTTTCTGTCTTCGTCTCTCTCTCTATACATAGATTGATAGATATAAATATATATAGATATACATATGGAGTGTACTCAGTTCTTTATTACTGTGCTATCAATTATGATATTTAATGTGTGCATCTGTTCAGAATTCTCTCCAAAAATAGTGTTTAGACTAAATATTTCGTTCTGTTTCTGCCATCTGAGGTCAATAACTATATTCATTTTTATCTAATAATTACAAAAGAACGTTTTTAGTTTCTTACTGTTACTTTCATAAATTGCCAAAATTAGCATGTATTGCTTATTGATTCTAACGTTGAGCTTTCTAAAAAATAAGCAATATTTTAAGCATATTAATTTAATTTTATTTTTCTAAAGTAGAAGTGAAACACATACACAAAAATATATGAAGCGTATAGAGAAGCAAGTCACTTAAGATGATTGAACTTGTCAAAAGTGGTTTGTGAAGCTTCGTTTTGGATATGCATTGCTGACCAATACACCACAGAAATTTCGTGCTTGATAACCATGAAAGTAATGACGTCACTCGAGGAATATTTAACGTTATATAAAACAGAAGATTAAACTCAAAATATCCAAACAAAATATTGAAAATAATTTGCACGACTTGATTATCTTAGTTGCTTTTTTGGATAACTTCCTCATAGAAAAAAGAAACATAAGACCATGTTTCAGTTTGGGATCTGTTATTTATATAGAACAAGAATGTTCTGTTTTCAAAACAGATTCTGTCAGATGAGCGAAATTAATCAGAAGACGAAACACAAATGATTGTGTGGTAAGTGTGACCAAAAATGTTTTGTATAACTTCCTCATAGAAAAAAGAAACATTAGACCATGTTTCAGTGTGGGATCTGTTATTTATATAGAACAAGAATGTTCTATTTTCAAAACAAACTGTGTCAGATGACCGAAATTAATAAGAAGACGAAACACAAATGATTGTGTGGTAAGTGTGACGAAGAATTCTTTGTATAACTTCCTCATAGAAATAATTAACATTAGACCATGTTTCAGTGTGGGATCTGTTATTTATATAGAACAAGAATGTTCTATTTTCAAAACAAATTGTGTCAGATGACCGAAATTAATAAGAAGACGAAACACAAATGACAGGACCAAGAATTAGCAATTGTACTATATACTGCTTTTCATTTCTTTTTCATTGCATTTTTCGTCGCTTTTTCATTGGTTATCAAAAAACGCGATTAGTTATATAATGGGATTGAAAGGGATTTTCTTCATTATGAGTACGGTTCAAAGAACCAAACGAATCAATTGAATAAGCATTGCTCCTTCGTTAGAATAACAGAAAGTAGCAGCTAACAAAATGTCTGTGGAATTAATTAATAGAATAGGCATAAAATTATATTGGGAAAACCGCATGACCGGGCAAAGATTGTTAGAGCTTAGCCGAGAATTTTCGCCAAGTATTATACGTTTAGATAATCGTTAATTTGAGTCTTTACAGAATTCTTATAATAGAAGACTGTATGGATACAGCGAGACATTTTTGAGAGATCTTGAAGTCCTGTAAGGATTCGTCATTGGCGGCCACAATGCTGATAGCACACACGGAAAGGGAACTACAAGATAGCCAAAGAAAGCGGAAAAAGGACTACCAAAAAAGTTAATAATCATCAGTAAAAAAGAGGAACCCAAAATGCCAAATACAGGCTGAGAACACTAAAATCAAGCAGGTACTCGAAATCATGGTTATCAAGCACTTACGAAGGAAAGGACAGAAAGTGCAACACTAAGGCGTATTGGCATGAATAAGGATGAATTCGAGAAGTTACGTAGAATATTGAGAGACAAAAAAATCACTGGAGACAAAGATGAGAGTGCTGGATTCTTATGTAATGTCTGTCCTTTAATATTTCAACGAATGTTGGATAATCTCATCAAAGATGAAGGAAAGACTCGAAGCAACAGAAATGTCGTTCTACAGAAGGATGCTGAAGATACAATAGACCCAAAACGAGGTTTTGGAGAGATGGAAACAAAATGAAAACTTATACTTAATATCAGGAAAAACCGCTGAGTTTCTGAGGCATGTAATGAGGAGGAAGGCTTGGGGAATCTGATACTCACATGACAGATAGAGGGAAAGACAAACAGAGAAAAACAACACGTGAGATATTTTATGTGCTTGAGCAAATGGATGGCTGAGCAAGGTTTGGGAGGGGGTAACGAGAGGAATGATGTTAATAGCTACAAGAATTAGGAGGATGTGGAGGGCTATGATTGCTTACGTACTGAAGTGATACGGCACATAGAAAAAGAAGAAGAAAAAAAGATTTTTTTATGTTAATACACCTCGAATAATGTTAAGTTAGTTACCACATATATTAATTCACCTAAATAAATTATAAATGCTAAATCAAAGTTGTTTGCTTTATAAAATTTTGGGGAAGATATATGAGAGCTGTTTCAGCCGTCGAAAGAACTATGTTGGACGCCAACTGTCAAATCAATGGGTATGTGGGAGCATATGTCGTGAAACAAAAAAATGTTTCCTGTATTGTGTGCCAGATAGAACAGCCTCCACATTATTAGACACATCCGAAGCTCTATTTTACTTAGGACTACGATTTTGTCTGATTGTTGGAAAGGATATACATCTTTGATGGGAGATTCAAATTATATTCATTTAACTGGAAATCATAGTATGAATTTTGTTGCTCCAGAAACATCAGCTCACGCTCAAACCATCGAAAGTACCCGAAGGCACGCCAAAATGAAAAATGTTCAGGACTTATCGCAATAGACTGAGTTTCTTTGGAGATATACAGCAAAAAATATCAATAAATGTATTTTGAATAAATTTTAAAGGACATTTCTGAATTTTGGTGTGAACTTTAGTAAATATAAATTATTTTTATTTTGGGGTGAATTAATATTTTGAGGTGAATTATCAAAAAAGATCCAAGTGTAAAAGTTACCTAGAATATTTTGCTGAAAAAGATCTTTGGGTTGGTGGAACTATTGCCTGATATATGTCAAAAGTAAGCCCAAGAAAAATTATAAATTTATCACTTAATAAAGTTAATGTAATAAAAAGTAAAATGTGTTTATGACTTATTCTATAAACCAAATGGCCTTTTTGCATGGCTAATAAAACTTTATGGGAAAGTTTTCTAAGAATCTTTGTGGTAATGGGGGTGAGATGATGAGGGTGTGGCAATGCGAAACCGGATATCAGGTAAGTTGATGCAAGGAGTGTCACGATAAAAATGGAACTCATGTGCGTCGATGAGAAACTTTTAAGACGAGAATGGATCTCAGATTTATAGAAAATTGCTAAAAGGTTGTTATTGGGAAAACTGAATGATGGAAATTAATCTTTTTACCAGAAAGTTGTGGAGAGGTATGATCGTCTATATCCTAAAGGGTCGCGGCGCATAAAATTAAAAATATGTAATTTTGAGATTAGTTTTTGAAGCTGAAGGTCGTTGGTCGATTTTTTAAGCGACATATCAACATCTATATGGGTTATCTAATGCTGACATCTAAATACTTTGTACATAATTTTATACTCGCAGGGTAAAGGTATGTTTTTTTAGATATATAGTTTGCTGATCATAACATATATTTTTAGTAATTTTACTATAAAAATGTATTTTAATATTTCTTAGTGTTTCATTGATTTTAATTTTATTATAAAAATCTATTGTCTCTCATTTTATTATAAAAATGTGCTGTTGATTTTTTGTTTGGGAGGAGGGTTCCTATTTACCCATAGCTGGGATCCTAACAGGTGCGATCATCCGAGTCAGGATAGCATTTAAGAAGTGCTTACACACTATTCAATCTCTCACTCAGAGGCCTTGCTGCAGGATAGAGTTGAAGTAGACGAGAAGTTGAAGATAATTTTTCATAGGCCAGGTACTTAGAATAATCTTCTACTGAAAATTCCATAAGGCTAAATTTTGTCTGTGTGTCCCCACCTTATATCAGTAGAAAAACACCGGTAACGGTATTTACTTGGTGGTCGGATATGACACACTGTCGTTCTTAATGTGGGTTACCCATATGATTACATATGAGTCCAGAACTTGTACTGTCGTGCTGCCGTCTGCATTTCACCAAGTCTCCCTATTTGAAGAAGGTTATGTCGCAAAGATAGAATTCTCAGGACCAGGGATCGCACAAATATTTATTCATGAACTGTACGAAGACGGAAAGGCGAGAGATGTGAAGAGCAGATACTACACATGATATTTACCCTACTCCCCCACTGGAACGAGTTGTGACATAAGGTCAGTTTTTTAAGGGGAGAACCTGAGCACGTACCCCTCAGGCCATTGGTCAAAGATTACCCAGCCCCCGCTTATGCGGTAACTGGGTACAAAGTTGGTCTTAGCTCGTCATAGCTTGTCAAAGCTGGTCAAAAGCTAATCTTAGCTGGTCATTGCTTCCAGACCGGCGAGCAGGAAGTGAGTACCGAAGAACAGATACTACACTTTGATCCCAGACTGAAGGCCGAGACAAGCCGTAGTGTTAATATTTAAAAAAACGTTTTACCTGACACAAAGGCAGCGTGTAACACAAGGCCTTCTTATGTGCGATGTGGTGCAGTGGATATTGGCTAATATTGAGAAGTCTGAGAGCCGAGTTCGAATTTCAGTCAAATTCATTGAATTCATTTACGCGCTATGGGTCAAATGACAGGACAGATTGGGAACTATAGTTTTGGTTGGCAACCGATCTATCGCAGAAAGTATTAGCAACCTACTTCTGCCCAGTCAATCATGTCTCGAAAGAGACATGATCACCCAAGTGTGTATCACGTATGGCACTAAACGGACTAACATATATGGATCAAGGAGAAAAATGACCATTGATGGCGACCACTGTCATACTGGCGTCTATATTTCATATATAATACAAGGCAAGTATGGAGCGCCCAAGACTTCTTGGAAAAAGTAGAATCTTTTTTTATTGGTTTTAAATTCAGAGCAGTCTTTCTATCTTCAGGACGTAGTTGATCATGGCTCTCTACACATTTCTTTTTTATTATCTGTGAACTGTCAGGACTTCTTGGGAAAGAAAGTGGAATATTTTTCTATTGCCTTCTTCATGGTTTTAAATTCAGAGCAGTTTTTCACCCATCAGGACGTAGCTCTCCACACATTCTTTTTCTTTATTTTCTGTGAAGTATCATGTTTTCTTGGAAAAATAATGGGATGGTTTCTTTGTTTATGATTCAGATATTTCTATTTCTTAGTTTGGTTGCAATCCCAAGGCTAGAGAACCTTGTATAACTCGCAATTTAAGCAATAGCTGGTTGACAAGAAGAGAGGTATTCATACCTTTCCCAAGGACATTAGTTCAAAAGTGAACGCAGAAAGGTGGGCCGGGATTGAAATTCTCCCCGCAGATTCCATGTCAACTGCAAGTCGAGGATAATGAAATCAAGTAGGCACAGATACTTAAATACCTGAGAAGCGTCCTAACAGAGGACGGAAAGTGCGACACTGACATCCGACGGCGTATTGGCATATGGTCAATGATGCTTTCCAAAGGCTGAGTAGAATATTGGGAGACAGGAAGAGTTCATTGGAAACAAAGAAAAGAGTATTTAAATGTTATGTGATATCTGTTCTATATGGCAGCGAATACTGAACAATCTTCTCAAGGATGAAGAAGAGACTCGAAGCAACGGAAATTTGGTTTACAGTAGGATACTGAGGATATCATGGACGTACTTGTGAGCAACAAACAACAAGGCTTTGGAGAGGGTAAAAACGAAAAGGAAACTTATACTTAGCACCAGGAAGAGACAACTGAGGTTTCTGTGATACCTAATGAGTAAGGAGGGTTTAGAGAATCTAATACTCACAGGACGGATAGTCGGATAAAGATATAAGGGAAAGCAGCGCGAGACTTGATGGGCTTAAGCAAGTGGGTGGCAAAACGGAGCATGGGAGAGATATCCAGAGGCGATATGTTAAAAACAAGAGATAATGGCAATTGGAAGTCCATGGTCGCCTACGTCCTGAAAGGACACAGCACATGAAGAAGAAGAACCGTTACTCAACCTGTACATCATGTGATGTATATTAACTGAACAGAAATTATTTCAGTGTACTCAGTATCTTTTGTTTTGCTTTATTTATGCATAAGATAATTTCCTAAATACACAAGTTATTTGTCAGTCTAACGAAGGAATTTACTCTGATTTAAATAATCAGACTAATCGCTCTAAATTTTGTATTTTATTTCTGAGATGCGTAATTGTCAGAATAATTTAATTATTCCTGACCTTTGTTCTCACCTTAGTTATTATAGATGTTATTAGAGACACAACGTTTCGACCACATACTCTCTGACCATAGTCAGACGTTCAATATTTTTTTTAACTACAGGTATACCTCACCTTACGTCGGTAATTTGTTCCAGGAGAGGCGACTTAAGTCGAATTTACTTGTCTCCGAATTTACTTGTCACTAGGCTAAACCAAACTTCTGTAGTTTATTTATAAATGCATTTTTAATAACACATGTTCAATCAGAATCTATTTTAAGCTTACAAACAAATAAATTTGAATTTTGAATACAGTACAGAAAAAAGTAATCTAAATTTACGAGTATATGTACGTACATACTTGTAAATGTAGATGTTTACAAGTTAACGATCTTTACAGTACAACAGACTCTTTATTTGTGAATATGGTCTGCTCAAAGAAAATGATTTTGTAAGGTTAAATAACAAATACAGTTATTAAAATTATTTTGCGATAGTAGAAAAAACTAATTTATGTGAAATTTACCAATATTTGTTTATATACATCGTCAGACCTCAATATTTGTGACAGAAAGACGTTAAGTCAAATAAAACGACTTGAACTTAGTTTTTATTTTTCTATATATATTTTTTTGACAAACGAAGTATAATCGAGAATGGCTTAACTCGAAATGACGTAACCCGAGGTATACCTGTATTTGTTGACTATAATTTTGTTCCTGTGATGCTAATTATTGTCGATTCTTGTCGAAACAATATTTTACTAACTGATCCAGCGATTGCAATCGTGACCCAAAGAAACAATAATAATTAAGATGAGAACAATAGTTGGAAATAATTGAAGTATATCGTCTGAATTTATTCACAGTGCTTTATGCAGTCAATATGATTTTATTAATAAAACGTATTCACTGTTTGAAACTATGTCATGTAACAATAGGGCATAGGTGAATCATACCTCTACGTAGTAAGTAACACACTTACCCAGATAACCCTACACCCTTTTCTCATCGGAATATAAATATCATCATTCACCACACCCGACTTCACTTTACGTTCTTAACTATTTAAACTTTCTGGTTTTTAATATATTTACCCAAGAAAGAAAAGAAGGCTGGACTCTTACGTGATATCTGTACTTCTCTTACGTGGCAGTGAATGTTGGACAAGCTCCTCAAAGATGAAGGAAAGACTCGAAGCAACTGAAATGTTGTTCTACAGAAGGACGCTGAGGATACCATGGACCAAACACGCGAGCAAACCACAAGGATTTGAAGACGATGGAAACGAAAATAAAGTTTGTACTTAACATCAGGAAAAGACAGCTGAAGTGGGCTTGGAGAATGTAATACTCACAGGACGGATAGAGAGAAAGAGAGACAGAAGAAAGTAACGCACGACATACGTGATGGACTTGAGCAAGTGTATGGCAGTGCAGAGTTTAGGAGAAATAACAAGAGAAAGTTTGTTAAGAGCTACAAGGGATAGAGAGATATGTAGGGCCATCATCGCCTACGTCCTAAAGGGACACGGTACATAAAAGAAGAAGACTCAAGATGACAACATGCCTTTTTTTTCTTTCTCGTACACATTTGTCTCTTGTGTTTTAAAAAAATCCTCAATTTAGCTAAACTAATGGTTAGAATTGCAGATAGATGTTGAGCGGGCAAAATGTGCACGTCATATTGACAAAAGTGTGATATTACTGTTCAGCTGGAATGTAGAATGAAGTTCTGAGACTGGTCTCTTTGCTTCCTGTATGGCTCATTTCCCTCACTCCTTCATGACTTTATCTTGAGCATCGTGGCGCCAGCCGCTGCGACCGTTTGTTTCCAGTTTCATGTCCTTGCAAGCGCCATTGAAAAGTAGCTCAAGGCGACCTGCTGGACGGTCCCCCCGTGGCTACTAGACCGTACATGATATATTTTGGTATCAGTCAGTTAAGTGCCATCCGTGATACACGCTTGGACAATTGTGTCTCAAAAGAGACACGAGTGACTGGGCAGAAGATTTTTTCACGCAATAGCTTGCCATTAATTCCTGCGGTACACTGGTTGCCAACCATGGCTGTAGAACACAATCTGTCTTGCTATCTAACCCATAGTTAGAGGAAGAAGCGTCGGTATAATACCTTTCCCAAGGTTATTTGCGTGTAAGTGAATACAACGAATTCAACTGAAGCTAAGATGCCAGAACAAGACCAATTGAAATTCTGTTTTGAAGTTTCGTTGTGGAGCCGTTAAAATTAACGAACCATTTCTTGCCCCAGTTAACAACAAATTGTAGGTCATTTTTTAGATCAGCTGTCAATTGGCCTCATCAAATTGATCAGATTTTTTACTGAAACAGGAATAAATATTTGTGTCATAAGCATAATGGTACTGTTTTTAATTACTTGCCACACATAGTGGCGTAACTCTCTAGCCAAGTGCCTGAGTTTGCACATTATTAAGTTCGTAGTCTAAGTATTAAAAAAAAATATTTAGTTTATAAAGCACATATTAATCTTTCAGCATAATCGTCCGGTTCACACTCCTCCTTGGTCTTTTAAACGGGAGTAGAGGTTTATCTTCTGTTTCCTGTTTAGGATTAGGTTTCCAGTTCCTCCTAAAGTTTTTTTCTCTTTTTCTTTTACTTTCAGTAGTTCCCTTTCGTCTTAGTGGCATTCATGCCTTACTTGGAGCGAACTGATTAAAAAAATTCCCTTTCTTGTCAATAATATTAACTCGACGCTTGTGGATCCAATATAATCTTCACACGTCATGTCACGTTAACCCGAGAAGGCGCAATGAGTCTCTATTCTGAAGGTTAGTTTTAACTATGCCGATAGAAGTCAGAAAAGTTTCTCTGAGTTAATTAATAGTGAGCAGTTTCATTTTGGAGGCGTTAAAATTAACGAGCCGTTCCTTGCCCCAGCTAACAACAGATAGGTTATTTCTTTTTTTTAGATCAGCTGCCAATTTCACTTTATCGAACCGATTTTTTTTAAAGACAGGAGTAAATAGTTGTGTTATCCGTATAAATAGTGAGTTGAAAACTGATGACATCGGGAAGGTCGATGATGAAAGGATTGAGTTCTGGGGGAGATCAGCATTAATGCAGTATATAAAGAAGAGTGGCCATCAATACTGACTTCTATTTTGCTTTTAAATAAGAAAGAATGAATAAAATTTTAAAATTACGTGTGAACAATCTCTTCAAAGATGAAGGAAAGACTCGAAGCAACAGAAATGTGGTTCTACAGAAGGATGCTGAGGATACCATGGAACGAACATTTTAGCAACAATGAGGTTTTGGAGAAGATGGAAACTAAATGGAAATTTATAATTAACATGAGGAAGAGACAGTTGAAGTTTCTGGGACACGTAATAAGGAAGGAGGGCTTGGAGAATCTGATACGCACAGGGCATATAAACGAAAACGGAGACAGAAAATGCAACATGTGACATACTTGATGTGATGGAGCTAGTGGATGTCAGAGCAGGGTTTGGGAAAAATACCAAGAGGAAAAGTATTAAGAGCTACAATGGATAAAGGGATGTAGAGGTCCATGATCACCTATGTCCTGAAAGGACACGGCACATAAAGAAAGAAAGAATAAGTGAGATGGCTCGACATATTTGAAAGCTGTTGTCTAAAGTGTTGTCTAAATATGCTGAAGGTTTAGAACATTGACTAAACATATGAAAGTAGCTAAATTACAACGATGGCTAAATTACAGCGATGAAACTTACTCGAAGTAGTACATGAAAACTGTTTTCTTAACAGTAATCTTTAGCGATGAATGTACAGGGTGATTGAAAAGTAGCTCTGCATTTTAATATACTTATTATTTATTTATTAACTATAATTTTTAAAAGAAATGGATATGAGAGGAAAGCGTTTAGCACAAGATTTTATTTAAAATTTGATATGGGCAAAAGATTTTGCTATCAGCTTCTCTCTCTGCCCATGAATTGTGTCAACTGATATCACCAGGATCTCTTGTGGTATGGAAGACATAACTTCCTCTGTTCGCCTTTCATGTTCTTCCAAATCTAGACTTGCTTTTTTAACCAAACCAAAAAAAAAAAAAAAAATTCACAGATTGTTAAGTCAGGACTCTTGTTTAGAGAAATACAATAGAAAATAAAACAGAGACTTACTTTTCAGTCAAACTGTAGACAACAACCTTGACCATCATTACGTTCGCCTCTTAATTAACTCGTTCATACAGAATCCGTTTTTGCTTAATAAGAGCAAATATATTAATTTCAAATATTTTTTTTAATCATATCACCCCAAGCAAGGCGGTAACACCACTGATGTGCAGGGGGCTACGTAAGAGTGAAAAAATTTGGAAAAGAGAAAACCGGAAACCACATCCTAAACGGGGAACAAGGGATCGTGCTAAGATTTGTCGAAATTTTCGTTTGAAATGACAGCACCTGTTTTTTTCATATTTCTGATTTTGTAAACATCTTATCTATTTTTCACAAAGTCATCTGCGTTCTCGGGTCAGATGCATTCTTTTACCCACCACTTATTGATCTCTTTCTTGATTCTGAAGTCAGGATTGTAAGGCGCCTCATCCCATGAATTTACCTGATGGCCGTGCTAAAGTTTTGGGTCGCTGATGGAAATAGTCAACCAAGATGACTTAAAAGACAAAGGTTTATAGATGAAATCCTATTTTGAGGTAATAGATTGATAGGGCCTTTTAAACTTGCTTGTGGTGTGGAGAATAAATGAAAATTCCAACACTGTACCTTTCTCGTATCCTTTTTTAGGCGACGTTTGAATACATGATATAATTTCACACGTGACTTAAATTTATTATATATATATATATATATAAGGTGGGCTCAAAATACGTGTACAGTTGTTTGATGATTTATATACTGACGTGACTCTTTATCTTTTAAAGGTATATTGAATAATAGCAAAACATTTGAGTCGAGAACAAAGAAAGTGGAATTCTAAACCAGTAGCGGAAAATTGAAAATGCTGAGAAGATGCGGAAAGCGTGGATAGAAACATGCGACATTGTTCCAATTTGAAAAAAAGGAGGGTTCAATGGTTGATGCACCGAAATCTGGACGATCTATGAATGAAAAAAAAAATGAGATAACAGCGTTAAACAAGTGTAAATAAATGTAAATCTAAATAAAACCACTTTTGGTCCACCAAAGTTAACTTAGTTAAATGCCACACATCCATGACTGTCTAGGCAGAAGATTTTCCCGGGTAGGTTGCCATTTCTTCCTGCGGTAGACTGGTTGATAACCAAGGTTATAGAGCCCAAACTTTCCTGCTATTTAACACATAGCTGGAGTAAGATGAAACGGATTAATACCTTTCCAAAGGGTATTTGCTCGTACCTGAATAAAACGAATTCAACTGTAATTCGAACTCGGGTCGTTGACTTCTCATTTAGAGCCGATATCCACTGCACTACCCATACATCTTAATCGCATCGGTTTTCAAAGCGTTTTTTTTTTTTAACGATTCGTTTGCGGATCGGGAATTCAAATGTTTGGAGTTAAAATTGAAAATTCATTCTCGTCGTTTGATGTTCGTTTATTTTGAAAAATGTGAAAACGCCGTACAAACAGCAAAAAAGATATACCGGTTTTTACATTCACATTGCTCCACGGTAGGATTCGAAACTGCGTCCACTCTTTAGAGAAAGCCGGAGTTTTATTCGTCATGCCGCTCGGCTTCCTGCGTATGACGATAAACAACACCCGGCAGCAAAACCTCTGATCAGGAGTTTCTGGGAATTGTGGAACCACCTCTTTATTGCTGTTGTTCCCAGGTCGACCTTGACCTGCGGTGATAGCACCTGTTAAGGTTCCAGCCACGGACAAATGTCCCTCAAACTGTAGTCAAGACATATTAAAATTATAAAAATAGATTTTTATAGCAAAGTTACCAGTATTACTTTTGACTCTCGACAAAAACCCTCTTTACAAAAATACATCAATGAAAACTGATCTACAAACTGATTTCTCACAATGACTACATATTCTAATCATACAAACCTATCCTAAACATTTTGTCGACACTAAATAATCCATTGAAACCAGACCATCCGAATACAAGGAGCGTCAAAAGTCGACGATGTTCAATTCTTCTTTTCTATGGGCCGTGTTCTTTCAGGACAGAGGCGATTATGACCTGCCGCATCCTCCTGTCCCTTGTAGCCCTTAACACCCTTTCTCTTGTTACTCCTCCTAAATCCTGCTCTACCATTCATTTGCTCAAGCTTATAAATCTAGAATATAAATGTATAAAAGCTAGTGTGGGATCAATTTATTTGGTGATTATCATATAGAACTGACCTCCCACTTTATATTCGCGTTATAATTTCTTATTTGTATATCACATTCTGATTAGGTATGAATCCACCTCTTTTCAATACTGATTAGTTATTTATAACTCTTCTATGTGCCGTATCCCTTTAGGACGTAGCTGATCATGGCCTTCCACATCCTTTTATCCCTTGTAGCTCTTAACACCCTTTCCTTGTTACCCCTCTCAAACCTTGCTCTTACATTCACTTGCTCAAGCCCATCAAGTATGTAATGCATTGCTTTCTTCTGGGTCTCTTTCCTTCTATCTGTCCTGTGAGTATCAGATTCTCCAAAGACTTCCTCCTCATCATTTTTCTCGGAAACTTCAGCAGTCTTTCCTGATTTTAATTACAACTTTCGTTTCCATCCTTTCCAAAATCTCGTCGTTGCTCACATGTTCGGTCCATGAAATCCTCAGCAATTACCAGTTTTAAAGAAATCGGATCTCGCTCAGAATTTTTTTTTATTGAAACCCTTGTGTAAATTAATTGAAACAAAACGAATAATCTCTTCCTAGAATCTTTCACACTTTTCATGATCATGTATACATAGTCTTTTTGCATTGTTTTTCTCTTCCGATCGCATTTTCCTTTAAGTTTTTGAACTGATTGGTTCAGTTTGTTTCTTTGCCTTGATGAGACAATTGACAGTTGAAAGGCTGACACCAACAATATCCGCGATCTCTCTGTAAGGTTTGCCAGTGTGTTCATACAGCGTTACAATTTTTGTAAAAGTAACATCCATCGAAGAAAATAGCCGTAGAACAACTAATCGACAGTCGAGGCATTAGTGCCTGGGTGTGATAAAAATATGATGCAATAACGGATGACGCAATATTTTTCAAGGCCAAACAAATTTCACCATACACCCCGAAAATAGATTCATATTATTGCACACCACTGCAAATGAAATATAGAAAGCGATTACACTCTGTCACTAAAATGACCGTATGTTGAAAGGAAGGAAACTAAAACAGTTGTTTCAATTAATTTGCACAATTTGATGGATGTAGTATCTGATTCTAAGGAATCAATGGATTTCATTTTCAGCTCGACGTGATTTCTTATTAATAAGGTGAGTTGTTTTGAATTTATTTCGAAAGACAGCAGCCTTGTCCATCATAGCGTTCGCCTCTTAATTAACTCGTTCATACAGAATCCGTTTTTGCTTAATAAGAGCAAATATATTAATTTCAAGTATTTCGTGCTAAGATTTGTCGAAATTTTCGTTTGAAATGACAGCACCTGCTTTTTTCATATTTCTGATTTTGTAAACATCTTATCTATTTTTCACAAAGTCATCTGCGTTCTCAGGTCAGATGCATTCTTTTACCCATCAATTATTGGTCTCTTTCTTGATTCTGATCCATGGCGCCTCACAATCCTGAAGTCTCATACGCTCATCCCATGACTACAAATATGCCACTCTTGCCGAACGGTTTAATGCCTGAAACAAGACTTGAAAAAACTCAATGAGAGATCAGAAGGACTGATTTCAGAATCAAATCTTCAAACGGAGTCGGGAGTCAAACGTTATTGAACCAAATGTGTTTGATCTGACACACCGTCCTTTGTAAGGAATCTCATTTGAGTCGGGGTAGAGTTACCACCTATGAGTCAGCCATTTTTTCAGCTGTCATGGATTTAGGATTCTTTGTTTTGTTGTGGTTGTTGTTTTTCTTTATTATTATCGGAAGGGGGTGTATCCGAATAAATTGATCATAAGAAAGTGAAGCGGAGGAAACGGTTTCTAAACTGGTTATATGCTATTAGTGAATTTTTAATATTTTACACTATTTGGAAAAAATCAATCTACAGTTCCGTTTAACCAGTTCTAGTATTAGTCGTTTGTAAGTCAGAAAAAACGAGGGAAGGCTGTCCAGCAAATATGTTACTACTAATAATACTATCTTGAAAAGACAATCACTGTTATTTTATAACATTGTTAGTGTTATTCGGTTAAATCATACTTCATTTCTAATCAAAAAATACAAGGTGCCATGGATGAATTAACAAAATTACGCAAAAATAAAAATAACGCACAATTTTCATTTTAACATATATTTACCAAAATTTACACAAAATTATATTCAAATACTAAAGAGTAAATTTATTCAATAAAATTGCCATTGACTTCACCCACAGTCACCAGACAAGTTCGAAATCTCCTGCAACTCTTCTGGACGGTGTCCTTGCTTAGTGAATGTTTCATTCAGTTATCTTTGATGTGACAAAGAGTTTTGTTGGTCTCTTGTTGAACTACGACCCACTCAACAGAGGGTTTCAGTTTGGAGTGTTAAATTGCTAAATGTCAAGAAAGATGAAGTCGAAGAACATGGCTGGGTTTTCCTGCTTGTATGGCGTGGCGCAAAACCCTGTTGCTCTTCCAGCAGTCACCCTCTTGACCCAGGACAGCACTACTACCTTCTTAAGCTAATTGGTGTGGGCCTCTGTGTTGCGTCTGATGTCCTATTAGAAAATAAATGGAAATATTACATCACCATCACTAGTGATCACTCCAAACATTTTCGTAATCATCCAACTCTTGCCGAACCCCCTGCACTCACTTCAGATTGACACCCAAACAGTTTGAAATGTTCGTACTGGTTGTTCAGGTGCGAATGTCAAGCAGTACAGCATGGTGTCTCTAATTGCTTGGCGGAGTAAATTGACTTATGGTGCTTTTTTTCTCACAGATGGTGCCCAACTGACCCTACGATACTGTGCAGCTGACAAAATCAAAAGCCATCAACGCGCATGGGCGAAATTAAAAATACAAAATGTCGACAATTTACCCATTGCATCCTGCAGATTCTTTCTATTTGAACTCCCATTTCATATTCGTGCCTGTTAGATTATCAGTTAAGTGCCATAAGTGAAACACGCTTGGGCGATAATGTCTCGAAAGAGACATGACTGACTGGGAAGAAGATTTTCCCGCAGTAGGTTGCCATTGCTTTCTGCGGTTGCCAGCCAATCTGTCATATTATTTAACCCATAACTGGAGGGAAGAAGACGGATTAATACCTCTCCCAAGGGTATTAGCGCGTAAGTGAATGCAATGATTTCAACTGGAATTCGAACTCAGCTCCCCGATTTCTCGTTCCGAGTCGATATCCACTGCACCACAAGACTATACAATTTTTTTACTCTTTCTCTCTCTCCCTCTCTCTCTCTCACACACACACGCAGTCTCATTCTTTTTCACTTTCATTCTTGCGATCTCACTCGCACGTATACTCGCTCTCTCACGCATTCTTTTTCTCTCGTCATCATTCCCTCTCTTTCACTTTTATTCTTACACCCTCAGTATCACAGTCTCTCTCTCTCTCTCTTGCATTTTCTTTCTCTCGCTATCGCCCCGGCTTTTCACTTTCATTCTTGCACTGTCATTCCTGCGCTCTCATTCTCACACACAGTCTCTCTCTCTCATTCTCCTTCACTTTCATTCTTGTACTCACATCCTCACACAGTCACTCATTCGCATTCTCAATCTCTCGTTATCGCTTCCTCTCTTCTACTTTCATTCTTGCATTTTCATTCTCACACATTCTCTCTCTCTCGCATTCTCTTTCTCTCGCTATCGTTTTCTCTCTTTCATTTTCATTCTCACACATATACTTTCTCTCGCATTTTCAATTTCTCGCTATCGATTCCTCTCTCTCAGTTTCATTCACGCGCCCTCACTCTCGCACACAGCTCTCTCTCTCTCTCTCTCTCTCTCTCGCATTCTCTTTTTCTCGCTATCGTTCCCTCTTTTTCACTTTCATTCTTACACTCTCATTCGCACATACATTCTCTCTCTCTTTTTCGCATTTTCAATCTGCTGCTATCGCACCCTCTTTTTCACTCTCGTTATTGCGTCCTCACTCTCGCATACAGCTTCTCTCTCGCATTCTCTTTCTCTCATTTCCACTCACTCTCTTTCATTCTTATTCCTGCGCTCCCACTCTCACACACTGATTCTCTCTCTCATTATCTTTCTCTCCTTATCACTCACTCTCTTTCACCTTCATTTTTGCGCTTGCACTCTCATCCATGCTCTCTTTTTCGCACTCTCTTCCTAAAGTCTAGCTAAATTACAAACATTAGCCTAACTTTTTGAAATGCCTTCATTGAGCAGTGAACTTTCCATGTATATTCGACATTTGACTGTTCATTCGAAGCTATTTTTAATAAGATTACTTTTTTTTAAATAAAGTTTTGCTTTAAACAGAACAATTCCTATTCCTAGATAATAACGAATAAGCGCGTTTGGGAAGGGCCATGATCGCCTATAAAGTGAAATGATAGCATTTTTATGAATCTATTTTATGTATCTCATTTATCTCTTTTATCTATTTCGTATCTTTATCTTATATATTTATCTTTATATATATTTTCATATATATTTTTTTCTTATATATTTTTATCTTTATCTATTTTATCTAAACAATTTTAAATAAATTTAATTTATTTTATCTATCTCATTTTCGGGACAGTTATTCAGTCATTCTTTCTCTTTCTTTCTCAGTCAGTCTGCTCATATCTATCTATCTATCTATCTATCTATCTATCTATCTATCTATCTATCTATCTATCTATCTATCTATTGACAAGGACTTGCGGTACGAATTCTATGCAACTCAGCACGTCATATCCCGATACTCCCCACTAACTCGTAGTCGTTGTTTGGACAAATGACATTTAATTAAGAGCCATTAATTTTGCATTTACTTTCAAGGGGTCCAGAGAACCGGACATATTACAACGTTACACACACACACACACACACACACACACACACACACACACACACACACACACATGTATGCGTGTGTGTATATGTGTGTGTATGCGTATAAAAAAACAGATATAACTAAAATATATCTGAATATATATAAATAGATCCAAAAGGAAACGTTACCTTAGCCGGATGAAACGCATTGGCTAAGATAAGTTTTACTTTTGTCTATTCATATCGGAAAAACTACTAAAAGTTGTAAGTTTAAAAATGTATTTTTTGACAGTATTTATTTATTTTTATTATACATATATATATATATATATATATATATATATATATATATATATATATATATAAAAACAAAGTTGAAAATTTATTTATGATAACACTAATTTTCGGGCATTCTTTTCTTCTTCATTTTTTTCCTCCATTAGTTTTCGGCATTTAGATTTTTTAAAGATTTTCTCTAGTATTTAATTCCTTTTACTTTCTGCGCCATTTGAAAATAATAATAATAATAATAATAATAATAATAATAATAATAATAATAATAATAATAATGACTCCTCCACCTTCTCATTTTGTTCTTGTTATTGTTGTTCTTCTTTCCGTGCATTTATTTTTTTGTTATCGTTTATATTTTTCTTCATAATCAGTAACTTTCTTTGTTTCTTTGGCATGTCCCCAGTTTCTTTCTTTCTTTCTTTCTTTCTTTCTTTCTTTCTTTCTTTCTTAATTTATTTATTTATTTGTTTCGTTCTTCCTTTTTTCCTTTCGTTCTTTCTTTCTTTATTCGTTTCTTTATTCTAAAAGTTGTATACTTTAAAATTTTCTTCCTTCTTTTTATCTAGACTGGCTGACTTCCTTCTTTCCTCCATCCATTCATTAAAAAGAATGATAGTTGAATATGATCAGATTACACCTCAGGTCTTCCATTGCCTTCAGGTACTGCGGAATTATATATATATATATATATATATATATTAGTCATATATATATACATATACATATATGTGTGTGTGTGTATGTATGTAGGTGCGTACGTGTATGTGAATGTGAGTGTGTGTGCGTGAGTACATTGCATCGCCCGCGGCCTATCTGCGAAATGTGAGATAATCTCCCATTCATAAATGAAAAAGAAAGAACAATATTCTGAAATCTAATGATGATTTTTGCTTCACGTCACGTGGCCAGTTATTTCAAAGCGACAGCGGATGGGTGTGCGGGAGAAGCAGAGATAATGTCTTGGACAGGTTTCTGCAAGATATTAGGGGACAAATAGATACATGGGCGGAATGTCATTCAAAAACAGACACAGGCTCTCTTAGGTATAAAGCACACCCGCACGCACGCACGCACGCACAAACACATACATGTGTTATATCTACATGCATGCCAACAAATACACCCCTCAAACACACATACCCTCTACTCACATATGCACACAACAACAACAACAACACCTATTAAGATATGTACAGGGTTAAATTGCTGTCTAAATTGTGCGAAAACGAAAATAATACTGACATCTCATTTTAACAGATATATTTACTAAAATTACACAAAAATATCTTGAAATAACAAAGAGTAAAATTATTCCAAAAAATTAGCAAATAGCTTCAACCACGGCCTTTAGACTTCTTCGGAATATCCTGCATCTCTTCTGGACGGTCTCCTTGTTTAAGTTGATGAATGCTGTCATAATCTTTGCCTTCAGTTTATCTTTGGTGTTCCAAAAAAGTTTTGTTAGTCTCTCGCTCAACAGCGTCACACACATAATAATCAAGAAGATTGCCGTCTAATAAGATTTCTCGAATGTTCAGGCCAGTAGATGAAATAAAATAGGGTACCTACGCAAAATATGGGTATCCCTTAATACTAAAGTTTAAAGTTTAAATCCGATCCTATTAATATTAATTTTGTTAATATTAAAATTGATCAAGGTAGAGAGCTCGATGTAAATAGTATTACCTATTTACAGAGCCATATATGTATAGCATGTCAAAAAATTCCGAAAATTTACATTTGTTGAATGGCCATTTTAGCGAGAAAATGCTCGCTTCATCAGTAATGATCGAAAACAAAAAATGATTAATTTAAATATGGTACTAAATTTTTTTACCGGAAGAAGCCCAAAAGCATATTCATACACAGGACGTTAAAAAAAAGTGAAGTGGGATTAAGAAAGAAATTTGTTTTGTTATCTAAATTTTTCGGCCAGGCATAAGGAAAATGAAAAGCAGAAACAGATTCATGACTCGATATTAGAAGACTTTACATTACGTCTGTATGAAGAAATCAAAAGTTAAAATTTAAACCGAGTCACAGGAATAGAAGTGGCAGGAGGAAAGAAAAGACAAAAGGAGTAGACAGGGGAAGTTAACGAAGAAATTTCTTTGTAACCAAGGTAACGACTGACGACGTAATGTAAAAGTTGAATAAAACAGTAGTTACTCTATCACTTACGCATCGCTCATTCAGTAATGAATTAGATCACTCTACCCACTGGCATATGATACATCATACGCTAAAAGTCTGCCTCCTTCTACCGAGCGCCCATAGCTCAGAGGTAGAATCGCCGACTGACGCCAATTAGGTCGGGTTTCAATTCTGGGTAAAAGCAATCGGATGTCTAAACGTACTGATGAGCTGTGATACAGCGAATCAGATCTGTCTACGGATGACTATATATATATATATATATATATATATATATATATATATATATATTCAACTTTTAGAACATGTAAATAACTACTACAACATTGTACATTTTGTTTCGACATTGAAAGCACACACGCGCACGCGCACGCACACGCACACACACATATATATATAGCTAAAATAATATTTAGTTAAAGTTACACCGAGAACATGATACAATAATAAAAAATTCAAGAAAAAAAAACAAACATCCGAACAAATCAAATCCACTTATAAATGTAGAGCAAAGGACGAATGTACCTTAAACGGCAATTACTTGTAGAACAATGTATTATATAAAGCCAGTGTAAAATGACCAAATGAAAAAGAAATAATATACATAAATTAAGTGAAGAACCCTAGCAGCAATGCAACTATGCACATACAATTTCCTTTCCAAATAGTAAATACGTGAACAGCACAATACTTTGCAAACATAGATAAGAAATTAAAAAGAAAAAAAAAGAAGCAAAAACAAAAGTCAAATAAAAAAATGTCACGGAAAATAAGAAAAACAGCATCAGCCTACACCAATATTTTAAAATGTGTAAACTCTGTTTGTAGGAGATAATAATTATAATTGCCTTTCACGAACCAACATAAATTACGATCAGAAATGAAACTGCAGATATGAAAACATCGCAAAGTTGCTTCAAAATCGAAAACTAAAAATGAACAAAAAAAAAAAAAAGCAAAAGAGATAAAGAAATAAAATAAAGAATAAAAAAAATAAAAGAAATAAGTAAAATAAAATAATCCAAATCAATAAATAAGTAAACAATTTAAGCCAATAAACCAATTAGCAAACTACAAATGTACTTATCAGACGTCTACGGCTATATCGTGTTCAATGCACCGGTTCCCGTCCGCTCACCGAAGTTAAGCAACATCGAGCTCTGGGCAGTACTTAAATGGGTGACCATATGGAAATACCAGGTGCTGTAAAGGTAAGAACCAAGAATGGTCCACCGGTCCTCCAGGTTTGGGGGTTGGGCGCTGGGCTAACAACCCTGCCCCGTAAAAAAACAGTTTGTTACAGAAACAGCAACAAAAAGTTGCTACCCTATGCACCATCTGGGTGTGACGGATAAATGATGCCATATTAGACACAAGTAAACGCAATAATAACTATGTAATTTTACTGCGTTAACACGTTTCGTACAGTATATCTAATTTATTTTATATACCATGCATACAATCACACACCTACCCACAATTATATATATAACTGTGTGTGCATGTGTGTGCGCTACGTATCTCAAATGAATTAATATATTTTTATTTATAAACGTCTAACACGCATGTAACTAATATCAGAACTTCAATATGCTGATGAAAACGATGCCCTCCAAAAAGGAAATCTGTGAACAATTTTGCTATGGACTACCATTGTTTTGGTCTAACAGTAAATACCAAAAAAACTAAGGTCCTTGCAGAGCCAGTGCCAAATACCATCTTACCAGATTTCGATTTTACCAACTGTAATACACCTCTAGAACAAGTAGAGCATTTTCCATATCTAGGTAGTCATTTAACAAACAAGTGTACCTCAGAAAAGAATACGGAACACAGAACACAGAGCTGAATTTAACACTAAAAATTATGTTCCTTAATGCTGTTGTCATTTTAACTTTTCTATATAGTTGCGAAATCTGAACATCCAAAAATGTTCGCAACATCTAAAAAGTAGAACGTTTTCACCAGTAAGATATTCGTTCAATCTTAAACATCACCGAATTGCCGGAAAGAGCCAACAGTCAAAGCATTGGATCGCCGATCATTAAACACCGTCTTCGATGGTCAGGACGACATGTAGCAAGAATAGAAGAGTCAAGATTTCCACGTCTAGTCTTATTCACTTTAGAAAAAGACCCCGGAGTTGACCTCTTTGAAGACCATTTCAAAACAACACTGAAATCCCATCGGAACCAAAAACCTCTAACCAAGAAGAGAAAAAGAAAAAGTCAAACGACAAGAAAGAAAAGCTCAACAAAACCATTACCGAGTACATATACCAGGCACTCGACAAGAATGGTGAAGCCCGAACCGTTGCCTTGGATATCTCCAAAGCATTCGACAGGGTCTGGCATGCTGGCCTCTTGTGCAAACTGCGAAGCTATGGGATAACTGGACATCTGTTTGACCTCATCCAGTCCTTCCTCTCTAACCGCACATTAAAGGTGGTATTAAATGGGCATGCCTCCCAAAACTACCAGACGAACGCGGGCGTCCCTCAAGGTTCTATCCTAGGTCCCACGCTATTTCTGATCTACATTAATGATCTCCCTGACACCATTAGATCCCAAGTTGGCATGTATGCCGACGACACAACAATCTACTCCCGCATCGATCAGAAACCAGGTCTGGACGACAAAGTGAACCTCGCTGCCGCACTGGAAAGGGACCTCCAATCCGTAGTGACCTGGGGTAGGAAATGGTTGGTAAATTTCAATGCCTCCAAAACAAAGCTGTTATCAACTAACCACCATAGACAATCGCATCTACCTCCCATTAGCATGGGACAGGCTAGCCTCCCAGAGAGTAAAATACTACGCCTCCTTGGACTTACACTCTCGGCGGACCTCAAATGGAATGACTATATTGAATCCATTGCCAAATCTGCTGCTATGAAAGTCGGCTCTCTGTGCAGGGCCCGGAAATTTTTCCCACCTGAAACTATTCTGCACATATACAAATCTACCATCCGCCCGTGTATTGAATATTGCTGCCATATCTGGTCGGGTGCCCCTGCTGCTCTCCTTGGGCTTCTTGACAAAATACAAAGGAGGATCTGTAACGTGGTTGATACTGACTTGGCAGACCGGCTGCAGCCGCTCTCACACCGGCGTGATGTAGCTTCCCTGTGCCTCTTCTACAAGTACTTTCATGGCTTCTGCTCCGATGAGCTTAGATCACTGGTGCCGCCCAAGCACGAATTTACACGAGATACTAGATTAGCAACTAGGTCCCACCCTCTTACAGTTAAACAAATAAGATGTAACCGTAAATTCTACTCCAACAGCTTCTTTTCTCGCGCTTCCCGCCTGTGGAACTCCCTTCCACAACTCTGCTTTCCCGACAGTTACAATCTCCAGGTGTTTAAATGTAGGGTCAATAGACACCTCCTATCACACTAACTCCCAACTATTTTCACAACACTCTCATCTACCCAACCCTCATTCTCGGTATCCTCACCCACCTATCACCCACCCTCTGTTATTTCCTATATTTAACCAGCCTTTCTCCACTCTACGTAGCCCCCTGCACAGTAGTGGCAGTGACATGCCTTGCTCGGGGTGAAACGCTTATAAAAAAAAAAAAAAAAAAAAAAAATCGACCTCGTCCTCTACCAACATTACTATGCGATTAATGTCATCAACTATGCCAGGTAAGAATTTGTCTGCTAAGTCATCAACGCTATCACCGAAAAGGAAGCAACCAGAAATTTAATTCTTGGATGTGACATGAAACCGATGGCGATTTCATTAATATAAACGCTATATTTAATGAAAACACATGTTAGTGTAAACATCCCCTCTGTATTTCAGATCAAAATGAAAAATCCTTTCATTCCTTGAAAATTATTCTGTTTTTAATTAAATTTCCGATGCGAAAATGAAGCCGGAATATATGGGCTTCAAAAGATCATGTGATTTTTTTAAATAAAGATAATTAAAACTTTCTCCGACGTGAAAGGTATCGTGGCCGAGTGGTCTAAAGCACAACGGCCTTTGCGACGGTTTCCCATACATTAAGGTTAGAGCCCTGCCTTTGGGCGATCATGTCTCGAAAGAGACATGACTAACTGAGCAAAACATTATCCTGCAGTAGGTTGCCATTGCTTTCTGCGATAGACTGGTTGCCGACCAAGGCTATAGAATCCAACTGTTCTATTATTTAACCCATAACTGGAGGGAAGAGATGGATTAATACCTTTCCCAAAGGTATTTGTGCGTAAGTGAATGCAATGACTTCAACTGGAATTCGAACTCGGCAACCCGATTTGTTGTTCCGAGTCGATATCCATTGCACCACATCACACTCAAAAACAAAAAACAAAAAAAACAAACAAAAAAACCCCCCAGAGAGATGTCCTCATGCACGTTTGTAGTTGTTATGGTGCTCTATGTACATTGGAATGAACTCTTCCTTCTTCATAAATACTGAGAGACTTACTAGACGAGGAGGCCGGGACTCAGTGAAACTTGACAGTTCGCGCGGACACTTCTATCTGCTGATTAATAACACTGAAAATTGCGTTTAAGCATTAAACAGTTTGTCGCCGCTGAGTGTTGGCTTCAATGTCAACTTTTAGATTTACATACGCTCAGTCCATGTTATTGAGAACTTTAACTCATAAATATTGCGTAACAAAAAAAAATTACAATTTGATCACACACACACACACACACACACACACACACACACACACACACACACACGCACACACACACATATAAACTGCTTACAGTAATAGTATATATTTATAAAATTATTGTATATTTAACTATATTATCTTAATACACAAATATATTATATTATTCATCATGCATATATTATATCATGCGTATATATAACGTTTATAGTAATCATATATACATATATATCTTTTAACTATATTGTCTTAATTCATATATTTATATATTATTCATTATATATATATATATTGTGTGTATTTTGGGAGCATTTTTTCATTAATACAGGTTTCATTGAATAATATAGACAAGTTCTGTCTATTTATTTTGTGTAAGATCCTTTCGTGTGATCTGATTAGCTTGATAGTGCTGTCATTAAAAGACGACAAGTAAATCGCAGTAATTGTTGATTTTTTTTTTATCGGGTCTGAGCTTTCGGCTTACATAAGCCATTATCAAAGGGTTAACATTTAATATATAGTGAACATAGAACATTTAAATTATTAACAGAGTGGAATTAAGCAGAGAAAATTAAACCACGGAGACAGGTCAATTTTTAGCGTGGCAGATTGCCAACAGGCGGTGACGAACTTGTGGTAGTGGGTTCTTGGTCACATGAGGGTATACTGGCATGATGGGATTGGTCTGCGAACTGCTACTACTATGGGTAGAGGGGGTAAGTGTAGAAACTATGACCTCTCTGCCCTATGATATCCCAAATTCCTACTTCTGTATACCATCTAACTCAACATATTAACCAGCTTATCACACCCTACCTTCCGAGTAAATACAGCATTAAGTCAACTCTAGAAGCAATCCAAATCCTCAAGAGCGAAAAACCTAATAATGAAATCATAGCTTCACTTAATGTCGAAAACCTTTTCACTAACGTACCCGTCAGCGGGTGTGCGTTGTGGTGCATTGGATATCAACTCGGAACGAGAAATCGGGGAGCCGAGTTCGAATTCCAGCTGAATTCATTGCATTCACTTACGCGCAAATACCCTTGGGAAAGGTATTAATCCATCTCTTCCTTCCAGTTATGGGTTAAATAGCAGGACAGATTGGGTTCTATAGCCTTGGTCGGCAACCAGTCTACCGCAGAAAGCAATGGCAACCTACTGCGGGATAATCTTCTGCCCAGTCAGTCACGTCTCTTTTGAGACATGATCGCCCAAGCGTGTATCACGTATGGCACTTAACTGACTGACTGATCCGTCAGTGAGACTATCGATATAATTATAAGGAATATATACAGTAATCCTTTCTCCGTGGTTGAATTTTCTCTGTTTATTTCCACTCTGTTAATAATTTAAATGTTCTATGTTCACTGAACATTAAATGTTCATCCTTTGATAATGGCTTATGTAAGCCGAAAGCTCAGACCCGATAAAAAACTCAACAATTACTGCGATTTCTTGTCGTCGTTTAATAACAACACTATCAAGCTAATCAGATCATACGAAAGGATCTTACACAAAATAAATAGACAGAACTTGTCTATATTATTCAATGAATCCTGTATTAATATATATATATATATATATATATATATATATATATATATATATATATATTGGAGAGAAGACGGAGAAGATAATCTTAAAAAATTTATCTAATAAATATAAATAGATAGAAATAAAGAGCTCAGTGGATATTAGCCGAAGCTCAGTGGATATTATTCAGAGCAAATTTATTGAGCGCGCGCGTGTGTGTATCGTTTATAGTATGTAATAAGATATATCTAAAAACTATATTATCTTTCGCTCATTCAGTAAAATGAATTAGAGCACTCTGGCTATTGGGCGCGTATAATAAGATATATACGCGCTAAAAGGTCTGCCTTCTTCTACCGAACGCCCATAGCCCAGAGGTAGAATCGCCGTCTGACACCAATTCGGTCGGGTTTCAATCCTGGGTTAAAAAGCAATCGGAGTCTAACCGTACTGATGAGCTGTGATACAGCGAAACAGATCTGTCTGTGGATGACAATATATATATATATATATATATATATATATATAAAGTACGCAATCTAGCTGGGTGGAGTGGGCGGTGACGTGCATTCATACACCTATGCATACACATACACAATAAAAAAGAAGAAAACCTTAACGGTGCACCAGTGAAAAGTGTATTTTTCAACGCAATATATATCAAAATGACAAATTAAAAAAAAACATTTTCTGATATCCGCTGACGAGTGGATGGAGACATTGTTGAAGTGTCTGACTACGAAGATCTATAGTCGGGATGTTGAAGGTAGCACCAATCAGCTAAGTGACCACTTTTCATGTGCATCAATCCTATATATATGCATATTCTGTGTGATTGGGCCTTTCTGGTAACGTATTAGAAATAGAATTTTCTGTTATTTTAAAGTTGAGAAATATAAAGATATGTATTTATTTATGTCTTGAATTAATTTAGTTCGCAGATAAATGTATAATAATTTCATAATAGCACTGTACTTATAAAATATGAGAAATTTAATATATAGTCATAATTATTTGAACGGAATGGGTAAACTAGTTCAAGAATGAAAAACCAATGTCCTTATTTCATACGTCATCAGACGTTTTGTGTAATTATTCTGTCGTCTTATGTAATTATTATAGTTTCAGAAAAAACTGTAATAGGCTGAAATAAAAAGAAAATTTTCATCTTTTTTCGCTGTAAATTAGGGCATAAATTAAAAAAAAAATGAAACAATACGAAATTGTCCTGCACCTCGCAGACGAATTGTCTTGTTAAAGACAAGTTTTTTATAGAATGAAGAGACAAAGAAGTAAGAAAAATAGTAATTAGGGGAGGTAGGTTAATCTATGGGGTTGCAGTTTAAAACTTGTTTTCCTCTTTTCATAAAAAAACACATCTCAGTCAGATTTCTCTGTGGTTTGTTTTTCCATGTTTTGTTCCAGATAAAATTAAAGTATCGTCTGTCAGGAAGCAAAGACAATAACCAAAGTGAGTGAGATTATGGTCGAAATAATAGAGGATAAATAAGTAACTGGTATAAAAAGAACGAAGGAAAAGAAAGAAAGAAAGGAAAGAAAGAAAGAAAGAAAGAAAGAAAGAAAGAAAGAAAGAAAGAAAGAAAGAAAGAAAGAAAGAAAGAAAGAAAGAAAGAAAGAAAGAAAGAAAGAAAGAAAGGAAAGGAAAGAAAGAAAGAAAGAAAGAAAGAAAGAAAGAAAGAAAGAAAGAAAGAAAGAAAGAAAGAAAGAAAGAAAGAAAGAAAGAAAGAAAGAAAGAAAGAAAGAAAGAAAGAAAGAAAGAAAGAAAGAAAGAAAGAAAGAAAGAAAGAAAGGAAAGGAAGGAAAGAAAGAAAGAAAGAAAGAAAGGAAGGAAAGAAAGAAAGAAAGAAAGAAAGAAAGAAAGAAAGAAAGAAAGAAAGAAAGAAAGAAAGAAAGAAAGAAAGAAAGAAAGAAAGAAAGGAAAGGAAAGAAAGAAAGAAAGAAAGGAAGAAAGAAAGAAAGAAAGAAAGAAAGAAAGAAAGAAAGAAAGAAAGAAAGAAAGGAAAGGAAGGAAAGAAAGAAAGAAAGGAAGGAAGAAAGAAAGAAAGAAAGAAAGAAAGAAAGAAAGAAAGAAAGAAAGAAAGAAAGAAAGAAAGAGAAGCGAGAAAAGAATAATTAAATAAAAGAATGAAAAAACAAAACAAAACAGAAGAACAAACCTTGATGAGAGAGAAGTATAGAAGAGAAAAGAGAGCGGAAGGATGAACGGAAAGGAAGAAGTGTGACAAAGATGGAAAATAAGAGAAAAAAGAAAAAGAAAAAAGAAACGAATATAGAAGAGAAGAGAAAGAAATATTATATGATAAAGATAGAAAAATAGAGGAAGAGGAAGAAAGCAAAAAATATGACAAATGAATGAATTAGAAAAGTAAATAGAAAATGAAAAAAAAAAGACAGCAAGCAAAAAAAGAAACATTGTATGATTTGATGAATAGAAAACAAATGATTGAAGAGAAAAAGAAGAGAAAGAATGAATGAAAAAGTTAATAATAAAAAAAATTGAAAAAAGTAATCCTTACGAACCAATTATACTGAAGTCAACATATACAAGTTAGGATATAATAGTAAATTCGAATTAGTAAGATGCAGAATTCGAGAAAAAATAGAGAAATGACTCAATGTAGAAAAGCTTATTTTATTTACGACACGTTTCACTTCCGTCTACTGGGTTCGAACATTTTGTATTGAAATAGTTAATATCTGCTTACTAGATTGGCATCTTTTGGTCGGAATGAAAGAAGAAAAATGTTTTTGATATGAAAGTCGTCAATGTCTGTTAGATTTGAAATTAGCCAATTCCGAGTAGAACTCTTTTATTATCTCTAATAACTCGTATATCACATTGTGCTGCTATTGTTTTTACGATGAATGGTGATATGTATGAGTCTGGTCTTAGGACCAGAAAACCACTCACTTCTTGAAAACAATTATAGCAAAAGACTGGTTAGAGATATTAAAAATAACAGAAAACTGTAGAGAAACATTGACCATTACACTTTGAAATAGTTTGAGTTTTGTTTAACGGGATATCAACCTCTGTGGGTTATTTAATGTCAAAAAGCTGGGGTTTTAAGGTAATTTTTTTAATTTTCGGTTATAGTGAGAAGGTTGATTTAGTCCGATTTTAATGAAAATTTTTGTTTTTATTCTTTTTTATTTTAGAAAACTGAAAATGACTTCTAGTTTTGTATTCAAAAATGTTTTGCTGGGAATACGTTTTTTTCTTCAAAAATGTGTTATGGTAATAATTTTTTTCTTTAAAAATGTATAGTTGGTAATAGTTTTCCTTCAAAAATGTATATTTTTCTATAAAAGTCTATTTTATGTATATATTTCTATAAAAGTGTATTTTTATACTTTCATAGTGTTTTGACCCCAGTTTGGGGGTTAAATATTTGCTTATAGCTGGGACCTTAACTGGTGCTATCACTCCGGGTCAGGGTGAATCTGGGGACAGCAGCAATTAAAAGGTGGTTCCATGCTCCTCAAAACCTCCCAATCAGAAGCCTTGATGCCGGATGCAGTTTACCGTACACTCTGAAAGAAAAAAACATTAAAAAGGGTGGATTTGTTGATTTGTCCACTTCCCTAATTCTTCATTCTTCCACTCCTCATCTCGGCCTCGCATCTTCAGCAGATGAGGCTTTTCATTCTCAGAGAAGCAAAACTCTGAATTAAAAATCTTGTAGAAGACAAAGGAAAATCACTTCACTATATTATCCAGGAATGCATGGCAATTCACAAATGATAATAATAATAAAAAAAGGAACCCGTCGGGAGTTAAAAGCAAGAAAACATACACTACAACTGAATGCATGGTCATCAGTAAATAAAGGAGCCCAAAATGCGTATTGCAAGTCGGGGAGACTAAAATCAAGCAGGTGCAGGTATTTAAATACCTGGGAAGTGTTTTAGCAGAGGACGGAAAATGCAACATTGAGATCCGAAGGTGTATTGGTATGGCCAAGAATGCATTCCAGTAGCTAAGCAGAGTATTAAGAGACAGGAAAATTTTGTTGGAAACAAAAAAAAAAAAAGATTCTGAACTGTTACGTGATATCTGTCCTCCTGAATGATAGTGAATACTCACCTAAAAGATGAAAGAGAGACGTGAAGCAACAGAAATGTGGTTCTACAGAAGGATACTGAGGATTTCATTAATCAAACATGCGAGCAATGACGAAGTTTTGAAGAAAATTGAAACAAAAAGGAAACTTATAGTCAACATCAGGAAGAGAAGTTTGAAGTTTTTGGGACGCGTAATGAGGAAGGAGGGCTTGGAGAATATGATACTCCATAATGGATAGAGGGAAAGTTTACAACAGCACGTGACATACTTGATGAGTTCGAACAAATGGATGCTAGAGCAGTGTTTGGGCGAAATATCAAGACAAAATTTATGAAGAGCTCCAAGGAACAGGAAGATGTGGAGGGTCATGATCGTCTACGTTTACTAAATATTGTATGTTAACCGGACATTTTTGAAAGCTCTGGAATAATTTTGATGAGAATCGTACAAAGATTGAAAAACATCCAGAAAGAATACTGGAAAGACTGCTGAAATATTGAGAGGCTAGCAGTATAGCCCGGCGTTGCTCGGGTGTAATGAAAGCTTTAAAACTAATCCATGGTCCTGGAGCTCAGACTCTTTGGACGTTGGCACGAAAGACTAAAAAGCAATAGTTGTTTCCAGTTAAAGCGAAACCGTAGACTGAAAGAAAAATGAATGGATGTAATTCAAATTTTGATTTCCTGGTATCGATATCAAATAAGTTTTTTTCGTCGTAAACTGAATTTTGAAGGCTAAATAAGTCCTCTGAGTAAATGGTATCATGGCTGAGAGTAAGAACTACAATTATACCTACTTAGAGCCAAACCCGAAGCAAAAACTAATATAAAAGGGCTAAAAAATAGACATAAAGGCAGATAAACAGACACACACGCAAACATCTTGCCTTATATATATATATATATATATATATATATATATATATATATATATATATATATATTATCGATTTTCTGCACTATTGTAGGAACTGTAATCTTGAAACTTCTAAATATCGTTTCTTATGACTTTGTCTATGAGTGTATCAAATTTGATTAAAATCGGACCACTCCTTGTATAACCCGATTTTTTCGATTATCGATTTTCGATATTTATTGAGGATACCTCGACACAAAACCTAGCTAAGAATACCCGCAGACGCTTATAGCACAACTGTGTAAATTTTCAAGAAAATCGGTTTAGCCGTTTCGGAGTCTATAGGTAACGGACAAACACACACACAGACACACACACACATACACACAGAGACAAAGTTCCATTTATAAATAAGTTTAGATATGTTGTCACCGGGTTTCTAATTAAAGCCATATTGTACAACAGGTGCCGAATAACAATGAACACAAATAATAATTGAGAATGATGATACAAAATTGAAAATGTGAATGAAATGGCGTCACAGTCAAAGTTACCACTTCTGATATGAAAACCCAACGTGTCCAAATAACAATAAGAAATATTGGGGTGAGTGTTACAACTGTAGTGAGGAGACATAACCTCAGCTGATCCCCAGTGAAAGGCACCAGTTACATCTGGTATCAAAATTTGTTAAACTAATAATAAAGAATAGTGAGGAGTGTGCTATAGTATTAAGGAGACATAACCTCAGCTGATTCCCAGTGAAAGGCACCAGTTACATCTGGTATCAAAATTTGTTAAACTAATAATAAAGAATAGTGAGGAGTGTGCTATAGTATTAAGGAGACATAACCTCAGCTGATCCCCAGTGAAAGGCACCAGTTACATCTGGTATCAAAATTTGTTAAACTAATAATAAAGAATAGTGAGGAGTGTGCTATAGTATTAAGGAGACATAACCTCAGCTGATCCCCAGTGAAAGGCACCAGTTACATCTGGTATCAAAATTTGTTAAACTAATAATAAAGAATAGTGAGGAGTGTGCTATAGTATTAAGGAGACATAACCTCAGCTGATTCCCAGTGAAAGGCACCAGTTACATCTGGTATCAAAATTTGTTAAACTAATAATAAAGAATAGTGACGAGTGTGCTGTAGTATTAAGGAGTCATAAATGCAGCTGATCCTCAGTGGAATGCAACAGTTACATCTGGTATCAAACTTTGTTAATCTAATAATAAAGAATATTGACGTGAGTGCTGGATTGTCTACGAGTTATAACGTTACCTGATCTCCAGTGAGTCACTAGTTACTTCTGGTAGAAAAATACAATGTATCGAAATAACTATAAAGAATACCGAGGAAAGCGCTGGGGTATTGAGAAGCTATAATGGTACATGGTCGCCAACGAAAACCACAAATTATATCTGGTATTAAAACTCAGTCAGTTAGTCAGTCAGTTAAATTCCATATTGGAAGATCATGTCTCTAAGAGAAATGATTGCCTGGGCAGAAGATTTTTTCGCAGTAGGTTGCCATTACTTTCAGCCGTAGACTGATTGCCAACCAAAGCTATAGAACCCAATCTCTTCAGCTATTTGACCCATAGCTAGAGGGAAGAGATAGATTAATACTTTTTCTAAGAGTATTTGCAACTAATTCAAATGAAATTCAAAGTCGTCTCTCTGATTTCTCGTTCTGAGCCAATATCCACTGCATCACAATGCAAGTCTCAGTAACAATAAAACATACTGGAGAGAGTTCTGGAGTATTGAGGAGGCTTAACGTCACTTGATCTCTAACGAAATCACCATTTACTTCGTCTATGAATACTCAATGAGTTCAAACAATAAAAAAGATATATGTATATAGTGTAAATAAGGATAACAACTCATCACAAAAATTAAGACAGAAATTAATGGTATATATGGCATAATCGGTAAGCCACAAGAATTTCCATATCCGTAGACTACAGGAATGACTCTAACTGTAGTTTATTTAAAATACCCTATGTGTAGGCAACAGGTATTGTCCTTTCTGTAGGCTACAGAAATTGTCTGTAGGTTAGATAAATTACCATATCTCTAGACAACAAGAATTACACTATCTGGAGGCTACATAAATTACTCTATCTGTAGGCAACAGGAATTGCTCTATTTGTAGATGTTGTGGCGGACCTACCCATTAACATAGAAATGGACTAACTCAACCTGAATAAATACCATGTGACTAATAGTCACCGGAGAGCACCAGTCTGGTACGAGTCAGACATCCATAGAGTGACTTACCGAACAAAGACTTTTGATATCCAACGCCGCTTGATCGTCAGCTAGACGAACAAACTGGCATATTGTACCTTTACTCGTTATTTTGTTAATACAATTGTTTACACTAATCACGTGTTCCTGTTTTTATTTGTGACCCCCTAAACAGGGTTAAAACAGTGGATTAAAGGAATTACCCTATCTGTAGGTTAGAAAAACTACCCTACCTGTAAAAAACAACAGAAATTTCCCTATTTGTAGGCGACAGGAATTACCCTATCTATACACGAATTTTTCGATGTGTAAGCTGCAAGAATTACGCTATGAGCTACAGAAATGACTCTTGCTTCAGGACAACTTTGAGTGTTCGGAAATTGAAGGAAGATCAGGAAGTATCATTTGCCTTTACAAAATCCAGATCAAACCGAAAACTGCTGACATAAATGGACAGGAACTGACTAGTCTTCACTTTTCAGTCTAGAGAGAGAGTCCAAAAGCGTCTCCACTTCCTTGTAAGTGATGAATTAGTTCCCACTCTACAACCCCTTTCTCAAAAACAATAAAATTACAAGCCTCTCGCTGCTCCATCACTATTTCCATGGAACCTATTCAAACAAATTAGTTCCACCAGTTCTAACCTTCACGGCGTAGACCCGCACATTTTAGAAAATCAGCCTCATTCTCTTCGTATTCTCTTGGTTAGACGTAAGTTCTACACGAGCAGAGCAACTTCTTCCGACGAACTGCTACTTGGTGGAATCGACTCCCAAGAGGATGCTGTGAAGTAACATGACAAGGGAGATAAAAACGGAACATGAATAAGGACAGGGAAACACTTTAAAATTCTACGTGTTAACTAGTCTGAACGTCAAAACCAACAATCAAAGACTTAATCTTCTCTTCTTTCTTTCTCTCTTCCTGTAACGTTTTACTCTTAAATTAAGCCACAGATGCTTCCCCAATATCTACAATCTTAATTTGTTCAAATCAACACATGAAATGTGCCCCTTTGTAAGAGTGGCTCTTTGGTCATGTGAACATCATTGTACAAAAATAAATTAAAAAAGTAACTGTAAAAAACAAACAACAGGATAAATTCTTTGAGAGTTAATGATCATTCTGAAAATTACGAAATGTACCAGACTTTGATCATGAACTTCAAACATCTTAGATTAATTTAATTTCTAGGAATTTTAGAGTATCAAAAATAGACAAGAAGATCTAGATGTTCAACAGGGATGACGAAAATCGCATTTTCCTGAAAAATGACAAGAATCCAAAAGAAAAGTTTAAGTTTGTAGGGAACTTTGTTTCGCTGGACTTTTTACTGCATCGACGATAATTTTAGTCAAAGGAACAAAGAAGATAAAGAATTGAAGAAAGAGAAGAATATTTAAAGTAGGATTCAAAGAAGAATGGAAAAGATGCAGCTGCTGCTGCTGATGATGATAGTAAAGTCTTGGAGAAGTCCTGATGGTTAGTATGTAAAAACGGAGGGAGGAGAAGATGGTGTCGAAGAAATGACAAAAAAGAAATTGACGTAGAGAGAAACTTAGTTGGCGCCATAGAAATCTAATCGATTCATTCTCATTGCAATTTTTTATTTTGTTCATTTATCTTTTAAACAGCTGTCGCGTGATTGACATCACGTGGTCGCAGGCCGCCTGAAGTTTGTCCGAAAAACATTCTTTCATCTTTTTGAAGATTTCTACGCGAGGAAAGAGGAAGCAGACATAAAAATAGAGGAAGAAATATGGAAGGAAAAAATCGGAGATGAAAGAAGTAAATATTGAAAAAGGAAAAAATAAGAAAACAAGAGACAAAAATAAAGAAGAAAGAAAAAAATTTGATATTTTTTATGCTTCATAGATTTTGTAGGTTTTTATAGGTACAAGGCTGATTATTTGAGAGTGGCGTCTGTTTGTCCTCGTCACGGAAAAAAAAATAACCAGTTGATACCAGACATGGAAGCTACCGTATGCTTATAAGACCCATCTTTTCCTATAAAATATCTTTAAAAACCACCCTGCATCCTATAAATCGAAAATCGGCGAGGTGAGTTCTCATTTTGGGGTGTAAAGTGAGCATCAGCTTCCCAGTTTTATTCAATTCTAAAACCTTGAAAGTAAAAATTACAGTGTTTTAAAACTGAATTAACATTTTGAGAGAAGCTATTTATGCAGTTGTGATAACCTTGTCAAGATTACCAATAATAAGTATTTCAAGCTATAATACCAAAATATGGCTTCAAGGGTATGGTAAACATTATCAGATGTTTTAAATCTACACATAAGTCAAACTGAATTTTACATCTGTATCCAAATTTACATGTCTCTAATTTAAAATTAGTGCTCCATTTTGGTTTGTGATGAATTCCTCATGATTAGTGAACATTTCAGGCTGCAAAAGGTTAGGTTTCAGTTGCATTAGGCACTCTAACTTCTCTTCTAATTATTACATTCTAAATAGTTACCATAAATTTGGTACTTCTTTTCGGTCTGTGATGAATTCCTCATGATTAGTGAACATTTCAGGCTGCAAAAAGGTTAGGTTTCAGTCGCATTAGGCACTCTAACTTCTCTTCTAATTATTACATTCTAAATAGTTACCATAAATTTGGTACTTCTTTTTAGTCTGTGATGAATTTCTTATTATTAGTCATGTTTTCATGAGTAAAATTGGGGATATGAAGTACAAAGAAATGTGATTTTGTCCTTCAAAATTTGTTGCGGAAGCGTCTTATTCATAGGATCATATTATAAGCAGCGAAACATGGTAGTTTTTTTTCTTTTTAAAATACAGGGTCGCTGAATTGTAGTAAGCCTTTCCATTTATGATTAGGAAATATATATATTTTTTTAAATAACGATATTACCTAATTGGTAAAAAATTAATACAGAAATGTAAAAGATTTAAAACTTTATGAATTTTATAACTAAAATTTTGAAAAAATACAAACTATCTTTGTAAAAATGCATTATTCATAGAATTTTTAAAAGATAACTGTGTCCATAAAATATCTTATTAAAAAAAATCAATTAAAATCTTTTCTAAGGAAATAACGTCTTATTTTTATTGCAGTTTTAATATTGTGATTTACAGCAGATTTTCTGTAATTGGGTGTTCTGTTTGAAAAACAAAAAAAAAAAGATTTAAGGATTTAAATTATTTAAGGATATGTTTTATATTTAGTATAAATAGAAAATATTTCTAAAATGTTCATAAATTAATCAAGTGTGTGTGTTTTGGGTGGATAACAGTTGTAAAAAAATATTTTTTTTCTACTGCGAGATAATCTTCTGCCCAGTCAGTCATGTCTCTTTTGAGACATGATCGCCCAAAGCGTGTATCACGTATGGCACTTAACTGATTGATTAAAAAGAAATATTCCTAAACTAATTTAAGTTGTGAATTATTCCTGAATGTTTATTTAAAATGTGAAAATTATTTCATTTTTGCAAACCTTTCTAAATCAATGTATCTTTCACTGCAAAAAGACACTCAAATTTCCGATACTATTTCATGGCCACTAGTTCACTCTAGAAAAAAGACATTTATGGACACTCACTCACTCAATCACTCACTCAAGAAAAGAAATTTTAATTAATATTTTAAAAAGGGTACTTTCTATTATAATTAAGGCCGTTGTGTGTGTGCATATATATATATATATATTCTCATCATTTCTGCCTCGTACAAAAAATATTTCCAAAAATTAAGTGGTGTTTTTTTAAAAAGATTTTAATGAAACGTTTATTACCATAATTAACTACCTGATGAGACATTGCTTTTTCAATGTAGAAACAAAAATGTACAATTTTATAGTAGTTTGTACTTTGTACATGTTCTAAAGTTGATGTGGCCATGGGAAAAGTTCACAAGAAAGACTCGGACACGGTATACTGTTGGAAACAATATTATATTACAAAAACGAAACAGTGTACAGAGGAAATCAGCGCTGGTCCGGCGTACTAACAAACGAGTATTGTAGCTGCTGCTACTTACTACTACCCCCGAGAGTAGATAGCACTCAGTATTTATGTAGTCCGGTAGAGTTCATATTATTGTGTAGGTAATTCCCCACAACAAAAGTATAATTGTTAATGTATATTTTCATATATATATATATATATATATATATATATATATATATATATATATATTAACAACCTAACAAGGCAATTTCTAAAATGTAAATACCCAATAAAAATAATAAAAGAAACACGAAATAAAACCATCCACATAAATCGTAACACACTTCTCACATACAAGAAAAGAAAAAATAACAACCGAATTCCCATGGTTTTTAACCACAATCAATATTCCCACACACTTATTCAAAATTTAAAAAATGATTACAAGAACCTCCAATCAAACAACAAAATCAAAGACATTTTTCGATAAACCACCCATAAATGCAATGAAGCAAACACTCAACCTATCAGCTATTCTCACTTTTACCAAATATCTAAAAAATACAAACCTATCAGGGAATTTCAAATCTCGTTGTTTAGTTTGCAAACATTTAGTAAACGATGCAGTATTTTCTCTACCCAACACCAACATCAAATTACACCCACCACGCCTCACCTGTGACAGCCAAAATATAATATATTTTCTCTTCTGTTCAATATGTCTAAATAGTGGATATATTGGTGAATCTAGAAATAGTTTTATATTCCGTTTCAACAATCATAAACTAAACATACGCCAAAACAACTCTTATTCACCCATAGCTGAACACTTTAATCAACCAGGACACACATTAAAAACTGCAAATGTTTACTGATAGATTCCGATTTTAGTTCCACATACTCACGCAGAAAAAAAGAAAAATACTGGATTTTAAAATTAAATACATATAGGCTAGGGTTAAATAGGAACTGAGGTGTTTTGGATCTTTATAAATATTTCAATAGTTAAACATTTTTTTAGATACACTTAAAAAACATTTCTTTAAAACAACATTTAAAAGTATTATTACAGTTAAGTTTCCGTTTTTAAAAATATCCCAAAATTTTATCGCTTTCTACGTCACGTGATGTAAACATCTCGCGAAAGACGCTTCTCACGATGAACGTTCCTAGTTTAAGTTTTAAAATCATTTGTTTCTGATGAAAGGCCGAGGCCGGTCTGAAATATGAAATATATATATATAATAATAGAAATATATAAATACTGTCAAAAAATACATTTTTAGACTTACAACATTTTAGTAGTTTTTCATATATATATATATATATATATATATATATATATATATATATATATATACATATTCCATTTGTAAACGACTTATCACGTTTTACTCGTTTACAAATGGAAAATATTCAAAAGTTCTACAATGTATGGAACACTTTTTAATACAAATGTGCACTGGGCTAATTTTTATTATGACTAGAAACTAAGTAATTAAACAATCAATCAATTAATCAATATATATATATATACATTTATGGAAATGACCCAGGAAAGCGACGTTCCGGCGGAAGGTAAGTGATTGCAACCAAAATGCCAGGTCAGGAGTTATGGCGTTGCAAATTCTTATTTGGATTTTATCAAATTTACAAATTGAATAATTTAAAAAGTTAGTTAAAACGTGTTATATTTTTCTAGACGTTCCTAAATTTTATGCAGAACATTAAATTTAAATATGTGTTCAGCTTTGGAGAGGTTTTCTGTCTTGCTCTTATCTTTGGCAAATAAGCACAAAAATTGGAGTATCGTTTCTTGGGTCGACAAGAAAGTGGGTTCAGGAGAAAGAAAATTGCGCATTAGTGAGAGCGGCAAGTTGACGGCTGTTTCAGATGGTAATTATTATGGAAGAATATTAAAAAAGTTATGCCAGATCTGTGTCAAAGATTTTGCAAACACTGTTTAGGGTCTAAAAAATGGCGCCACATTCCCAGTAGAAATTGGGAACTTGACACAAAATTCAAAACATGGCTTCTATACTGAAAATAAAAAACGATAAATATAAAGAAAATAAAACTGCGTGTTCAGTCCGGTATATTTTGAACTGTGACGACATTTTTGAGGCTGAGAAAAAACAAAAACAAACGAGGAAGAGATGAAGAGTGAATAAAAGAATGAGAAGAGGAAGATGGTGTGTGTTTGTTGCGGGGGGGGGGCAACAAATAAGAAAGGAAACATTTCTGTGCGCGTCTGTAAGGCAATATAATCAACGCACACACATGAATATGCGCTGTGGTACAATGGATATAGGAGATAATCAGAGTTTGAATTCCGACTTATACCCTTCGAAAAGGTATTAGTCCATCTTTTCTCAATCCAGCTATGGGTTGAATAGCAAGAAAAATTAGGTTCTGATCTTTGTTGGCAACCAGTTTACCGCATACAGTAATGGCAACCTGCTGCAGGAAAATATTCTGCCTAGTCTGTCATGGGTTGAAAGAGACATGATCGGCCAAACGTGTATCACGTATGACACTTAACTGACTGACCTGGATAAAATAGCCTATAGCATTGGTTCGGCAACAAGTCTACTGAAGAAAGTAATAGCAACCTACTGTGGGAAAATATTCTGCCTAGTCAGTCATGGATCGAAAGAGACATGATCGCCCAAACGTATATCACGTGTGGCACTGAACTGACTGACTAAAGTACATTCACCAAACCAACAGGTCCTCTTTTAAGCGTGATACTTCTTTTTTATTTATTTATTTATTTTTTTTTTGGAAATGGGGTCGTACTATACACAGGTACTGTCTTTGAAGAGATTAAAAGATCATTCGTTTTCGGTGACCGGTTGCATTTTACACAGTTAAATAATTTCTGGATGTGGTTAAAATTCATGCGTTTTTGGAGGCCGTAATCATTGTGGTGCAGTGGATATCGGCTCGGAACGAGAAATGGGGGACTCGAGTTCGAATTCCAGTTGAATTCCTTGCATTCACTTACGCGCAAATACATTGCAAAAGGTATTAATCCGTCTCTTCTCTTCAGTTATGGGTTAAATAGCAGGATATATTGGCTGGCAAAAAGTTCACCGCAGAAAGTAATGGTAAACTACTGTGGGATAATCTTCTGCCCAGTCAGTCATGTCTCTTTCAAGGCATGATCGCCCAAGCGTGTATTACATATGGCACTGACTGAATCTACTTTCTGTCGAGACCTTTGCCAAACTTTAACGGTAGAGGTCAGCCTCATTTGCCTGCCTCCCGCAAGGTAGTTTTTTTTCTTTTCTACATGAACAGAAGAACGTCATTCTCTATGTGTGCCGCAAGAAAAAACAAAAACAAAACAAAAAAACAAACAAACAAATTCCTTATATAAAAGAAAACTTAACAATGTTTTTCTTTCCTTTCTTCAATTAACCTTAAACTTCGTTGGTTCTCAGGCTCTCACGCCTTCCTGCATTCACAGAAACGCACCGATTGAATAAGAATTTAAAAAATGATGTATAAATACTCATAGTTACTGATTTGTTTAATTAATGTTTAACCTGTACAATTACACAAGGGCCACTCAAAATAGTGATTACTGGATGAGGTGAGTGGACTAAACGTAAGAGTAGGAAGTGGGAATTATGTGGGTATGAAGGATAGTTAATGATTGACTCTTAACCTGAAGAGGTTAAGATTTTCACGTTCTGGGAAGCACACATATGGGAGTTTGTTCTACAAGGCCGCGGTTCTTGGGAAAATGCGAGAGGAACTTTCTCCTTACAACTGGAATATAAAAAGCGTGGGACTGCAGCATAGCGGGTCTTTGATGTAAAGATTTGAATTGATGGAATGAATAAATGAATCTCATCCGAATATTTATCCTGAAAATAGCGATAAACTAGCAAAAGGCGTGTGGTATTTCTTGAAAAGTATCTGTAGTGTAGAAATTAATTTCCCACAAGACACATGAAGGTCTTTCGATTCTATTAAAGCTTGAGAGGGAGAATAGCAGCCCCATTTCAGATGTAGCAGCCATAATCCATTTTTAATCTAATCTGAGTTTGGCAAAGTTTTGTGCATAGTTGGAGGACTTATTTTTTTTTAACTGCTTCGACTGTTTTGCTGATATCAAGGAGTTGGTCTTATCAAATACGCGTGGACAGCCTGCTGTAGGTGCACATATTTACCGAAATATTTCTAATATAAAAATAATTATGTTTTGGGAAACATAAGAAGAAAATAATAAGTTTTATTTCGTAAAAAAAGATCATGATAACAAAGTGTACAAATGTACTATATGCCTTCTCTCTGACTTCGAAAAGAAAATCTAGCGGTTTATACAAAAGCTGTTTTATTTGTAAGACTATTACATCATGATCCAAAAGACTGTGATCTTACCCACGTGTCAGAAAACCACAGTGTCTACCCCAAAACTCTGCTTTGTACGTACCAGGTGTCACTGATTAGCAGTTTTGTCTCACATACCAATTTTGGGGAAGAGATGATAGTTTTTCTAAGCGTAGCTTAGATGTGACACAAGGCTGAAAGTATAGAACATTCATTGATGTTCGAACTCACTATTCAATTGTAACTGATCTAGCAAGAGAAGATTGTTAACCATTACAGCGCATCGAAATAATTTAGTCGGGGAAGAGATGGGGAGGTTAAACTAACAAATGAACGCTTCTAATAAGAATTATGCTTTCATCCACTTTAATGCATCGGCAAAACAAATAATAAAAATCTTACATAGGAATTAAGCAGAATCTAAAATCTGAATACTAACCACCGATTTTCTGGATCAATTGTTTTTACAATTCACCGGATTATCGATTTAAAGAACAACAGATATCACGTTATAACGATTGAATAATAGCCTCCTGACCCACTATAACTATACATCTTTTGTATATTTGTTGCATATGGAATTTAAAAGGGTGCGTGTTTGTGCGTATTATAGGTGGTTGCATGTTCTCGTGTAAACAAATAAAGACGAAACACAAAAAATATGTGCTTCTACTACCAACTGTTTATTCTCTAATCTTTATATATATATATATATATATATATATATATATATATATATATATATATATATATAAACTGGAATGAAACAAAGTTCCCAATTTCTCTTGAGTATATCCGTTTTCTTTTGGGTCCAGGGGTTAGAGTAAATACGTATAAGCATCGTATTAGTGATCGAGCTCAAGTCAGCCTTGCGCAGAGTTGGAATGGCCAAAGAAAGATTGCGCTTACTTTATAGTTCTAAAGTTATAATAGTCGAGCTAAAGTCAACCTTTCGTTCCGTAAGAACGGCCAATAAAAAGGTTGATTTACTTCAAACGTGGAAATATTGGAAGACACTTGCGAAGGTCATGCGTTAAATATTGAATAAAATATTGAAAAAAAAATATTGAATAAAATATTGAAAAAAAAAAATATTGAAATGAGAGTTTAATCATCAGTAAACCGGAGAAACTAACGTTCCCCAGTGGGAACGTAATTATCACGTTCTACCACATTTTGGAGCAAAGTGGACAATGAGAGAGAAGGAAAATGTTTGTATTTTTATAAGCTTAACCAACGCTGCCAAACGGCGTTTGACAAAATCAAGTGAAGAGATTAAATTTCCGGTTCCTTCACGACTCGCGTAATGAGAAAATTTTTTTCTTTTTATTTTTATTCATTATTGGTGTTTTATTGATTTTATTTCATTTTCTCACATGTATCATCGACTGTTAGAAACTTATACAGGGTAGGCCAAAATCACTAAGATGTCTTTATATATAATAACATCTTTATACTGTGTTTTAAGTCTACAATACTACAGCATTATATACAATATATATGGAGAATTTTTTTGCAAAATTTATGAAAAAAAATTTTAAAAATTAATTAATTAAAAATTTATTAAACTTTCAAATCATTTAGTGATTTTTGGTCCCATTTTTTATTAAATATTTAAAGAAAAATTATATGTGAAATGTATAGGGGAATAAAATAAATTTGTATAACTAGTATAGTACATTAGTACAAATGAAACAAGTACAGATATTAATATAAATACAGTATTTATCGCATAGTTAAAACAAAACTCTAAACAAAACAAAACTCTATGAAATTATAAAAGTACATTTTAATGATAAAATTACCAACAATACATCAATCAACATGAAAGAACTCTTTCATGGCATCAATCCATATATTTTATATCAAAATATAACATAAAAACACATATCACTGGTTATAGGGATTTTCTAAGCGTTCCTTAGATGTGGCACAAGGCCGAAAATACGAGGCATCCAATGAGGATCGAACTCACTACTCAGTTGTAGTCGATCTAGAGAGACAAGCTTCCTAACCATTGCACCACGTCGAGGTTCCTCACTGTCTTTATTTATGTTCACACAAACAATTACAAAAGCTCAGTATCATCTACCATGTAGCCAACTGTGAAATCAGAATAACACCATACTTTTATTACTTCAAATCTCTCAAGAAAATTAAATTTCGGCATAAAATGACCCACAAGGAGTTAATATGCCGTTAAACAAAAAAAGAAATCAATCAATCAATAATCCACTCATGATGAACCGTTACCCACTCATTGATGGAACGTTAGTTTGAACTTAAGATCATTTCAGACCGCAAGTGGAACTCACAGATACGATCCATCCCTAAAGATTCTATAAAAATAGTCAACCATTGAATACTGTCGGCATATCTGGTCGGGTGCTCTTGCTATTCCTGTCGACATCCCCTGTACCTTGTTTTTTCTCTTCTCTATCCTCTCACTGTAACCCCCTACGCACCAGTGACAGTACTGGATAGATCATGCACATTTACAATTCGTCAGTACATTTTGTTGTCATATTCAAAGACAAAAAGCACACTCGAAAAGACGAAAGACGTCTTTCAATTATCATAGCGAAGAGAAATACTTATTTTCTAAAGATACGAAAATGTGACACAAGGTCAAAAAGGGGGGATAAATTCGATCTCGGCTCCCCGATTTCTCATTCCAAGCCGATATCCACTGCACCACAAAGCACATATCATATAAATTTGATATAAATTACTAAAGACTTATGTTTTGCACCATGCGTGGCCACTTTCAGATTCATCAATCACACCCAGTGGTGCATAGGGCAGCAAATCTTTTGTTGCTGTTTCTGTAACAAACTGTTTTTTGCTGGGTAGGGTTGTTAACCCTGCACCCAACCCCCAAACCCCCAAACCCCCACACCCCAAACCTGAATGACCGGTGGACCATTCTTGGTCCTTACGTTTACAGCACCTGCTATTCCCAAATAGTCACCCATTTAAGTACTTAACCAGGCTCGATGTTGCTTAACTATGGTGATCGGACGGGAACCGGTGTATTCAACACGATATAGCCGTAGACCACTTTCAGCTTACAACTTTTTAATTATTTTACCCCAAGCAAAAACGATAATGTCATCATGACGCAATGAATTACTGGGTTGAGAACGAGAAGACTTTAGGGGAAGGAATCGGAAACCCAGTCCAGAACAATAAACGTCTACTCCTGTTCAAAAGACAGGAAAGGAGTGTGAACCGGGTGACAGGCGAAAACTACTCCTATTATTTTATTCTAATCTATTTAGTAATGAAAACTATAAAGAAAACAAGCCGATCTATAAATCTAACTAATTAATGGTACGTGTCCATTGCAATTACTAAAAACAAATGAACCATGAATGAGCGCTTGATTTGTAGATAGTTTGGGGAGAATATGTTTTCAACGAATATTAAAATTCTCGGTTAAAATGTATACAGATTGAATGTATAAAAGGTCTCCAACATTATACGACGTTTTTTATTCGTCATGTCTCTTCAGGATGTAGGGAATCATGACTCTACAGGTTCGTTTGTTTATTATCTGTGAATTCATCACCATCATCATCAGCAGATGAGGGGAAGGAAGTAGATAAGATTCATGCCTTTACCCATCGGCATTTGGGCGAAAGTGTACGCAATATACTAGCTCCGGATTTGAACTTCTTAAAAAGAAAATGACATAAAAAAAATTAAATTTAAATAGGTTATATTTTCCGCGCCCATAAAGTAGAAAATAGCTACAGATTTTAATCATAATAATTTCACAGTGTTTTCTTGACGAAACTAGCTAGTGACAATGGCGAAAATTTTATAACATTTACTTATTCAACCTATAATGTGAGGTGATTTTGCGATAATTAGAAGTCATTATTGTCGGTCACAATCTTAACAGCTTAAGATATGCAGACGACACAGCGTTGATAGCAGTCACAGAAAGGAAACTACAAGAACTTCGACGAAAGGTAATGAAGAAAAGCGAGAAAAATGAATAAGCCTCAATTGCAAGAAGACAGATTGCATGGTTGTTAGCAAAAGGAACAGCCTAGTATGCAAATTACAAATTGGAGAAACCAAATTTAAATAAGTACAATTTAAATATCTGGATCCGAAGGCGCGTTAGGACAGTGAAAGACGCTATCAAAAATAAAACAGAGTATTAGGAAAGAGAAAAATTTCGTTAAAACAAAGAGTAGAGTACTGAAATCTTATGCAGTATCAGTCCTCTTGTATGGCAGTGAATGCTGGACAATTTCCTCACAGTTAAAGAAGGAACTAGAAGTAACAGTAATGTAATTCTACAGAAGTATGCTGAGAATAAGATGGACCGAACATATGAGTAACGATAAAGGTTAGAGAAAATAGAAACAAAAACGACAGTTACACATAATGTCGTGAACAGAAAATTAAAATCTGTAAGATGCATATTGAGGAAAGAGGGCTTGCAAAATTTGATACTCACAGGGAAAATTGAAGGCAAGAGTGACAGAGGAAAAGAACGTATAACCTACCTAGAGAGCTTAAGTAAATGGATAACACAACAAAGTTTAAGAGAAATAGCAAAGAGAAAATGAAACTTATGCTTAACATTAAGAAAAGACATTTGAAATTTCTAGAGCACATATTGAAGAAAGAGGCTTTGGAAAATTTGATACTCGCAGGTCAGATTGAAGGCAAGAGGGACAGAGGAAAAGAACACATACCCTACCAAGCGAGCTTAAGTAAATGGATGATGCAGCTAATTTTAGGAAAGATAACAAAAAGACAAAATTTACTAAGGAAGGGACAGGAAATTGTGGAGAGCTAGAATCACCTGTGCCAAGAAGGACCACGGCAAAGAAAAGCAAAAGTGTATGAACTTTTGGCTTTTATCACAAACTACACATAGCATTGCTTTTTTCAGCAGAATTAAGTGCTTTGGCCGTCATCAGCAATTAAGCTCCCTTTAAAAAACATTTTTAATAATTAGTTCATCTGATACAAGACTTCTTCCTTACAAATGGAGAAATCAGATCGATTTGACACTGGATGTAGCATGGTGACTCAAAAGCGTAAAGATCCGAACCGATAGAACTAAAGAATAAACGACTAATATGACTAATTGCCATGAAAAGAGCGATGTAGTTTTAATAAGCTTGAAACATTGCATCTGTGAGGGAACTGATTGCAGAATGGGAAATAAGTTATAAGAGTTTGAACTGTCAAGATTAAAACGTGAGGTTAGGAAAGGCAGATCACAGATATAGTGGGCAGTATAGTGCAGCATCCTTTAAATTATCTGACATCTGACACATTGACACATTGCAACCTCTTCAGTTAAAGTTTGCTGATGCTAATCACCAAGTGAATGACACATTGTACCTGCTCGGTTTAACGTTCTCTGATGCTAATTTAAAAAAAAAAATCACTTATTACACCTACCCAGCTTAACGTTTTCTGGTTATAATTTCTAAGAGAAGAGCTCATTGCACCTTCTAGGCTTAACGCCTTCAGCTGTAAATTGCTAAAAAAATAATTCATTGCACCTACTCGAGTTAACGTTTTCTGATGCTAATATCTAAGAGAATGACACATCTCACTTTCTTGGCTAAGGTTTTCCGATGCTAATCTCCAAGAGAATAACACATTGCACCTTCTCGGCTAAACGTTTTCTAATGCTAATCATCAAGTGAAAAAAACTCGTTGAAACTACTGGGCTTAACGTTTTTTTATGCTAATCGCCAAAAGAATGAAACATTTAATCTTCTTGGCATGAGGTTTTCTGATACTAATCTCCAAGAGAATGACTCACTGTAACTTCTCGGTTAATATTTTCTGATGTTAATCTCTAAATGATTGGCACATTGCATCTTATCGGTTAAAAGTTTTCTGATGATAATATTCAAGAGAATGATTCATTGCATCTTCTCGGCTTAAAGTTTTCTAATGCTAATCTTTAAGAGAATGGTTAATTCCACCTACTCGGCATAAAGTTTTCTGATGCTAACAGAATGACTCATTGCATCTATTTGGCTTCGGTTTTTCTGGTCATAATCTCCATGGAAATGTCTCAATGCGTCTTCTAGGCTTAAGTTTTTTCTTTTGCTAATCTCCAAGAGAACGAGTCATTGCACCTTCTCGGCTTAAAGTTTTCTGATGCTAATTTCCAAAAGATTGATTATTGCATCTTCTCGGTTTAACATTTTCTGATAATAATCTGAAAGAGAATGACTACGCGGCTTAACGTTTTATAATGCTAATCTCGAAGTATATGACTCATTGCATCTTCGCGGCTTAACGTTATTTGATGCCAATCTCCGAGTGAATAACTTATTGAACCTTCTCGGCTGATGTTAATCGCTTAGAGTAAGTCTTTGAACTTTCTCAGCTTTAGTTTTTCTGATGCTAATCTCCAAGAGAATCACTCACTGCTCCTTCTCGGCTCAGTGTTTTCTGATGCTAATCTCCAAGAGAATCACTCACTGCTCCTTCTCGGCTCAACGTTTTCTGATGCTAATCTCCACGAGAATCACTCACTGCTCCTTCTCGGCTCAGTGTTTTCTGATGCTAATCTCCAAGAGAATCACTCACTGCTCCTTCTCGGCTCAACGTTTTCTGATGCTAATCTCCAAGAGAATCACTCACTGCTCCTTCTCGGCTCAACGTTTTCTGATGCTAATTTCTAAGAGAATTACTCAGTCAGCCTTCTCGGCTTAAGGTTTTCTGATGCTAATCTAAAAGAACACGACTTATTAAACCTTCTCGGCTTAAGGTTTTCTGAAGTTAATCCATAAGAGAATAAATCAATGAACCTTCTCAGTATAACGTTTTCTAATGTTCATCTCCAAGAGAATGACTCATTGAACTTTCTCGATTCAATGTTTTCTGATGCTGATCTCTTAGAGAATGACTCATTACACCTCGGCTTAAAGTTTTCTGAGATTAATCACCAAGAGAATGACTCATTGCGCCTTCTCGGCTTAACGTTTCCTGATGCTTATCGTCAAGAACAAAACTAATTGTACTTTCACGATTACAAGTTTTCTGATACTAATCTTTAAAAGAGTGACTCATTGCACCTTCCTAGCTTAAAGTTTCCTGGTGCTTATCACCAAGAACAAAACTTATTGTACTTTCTTGATTTAACGTTTTATGATGCTAATCTTTAAGTCAATTAGTTATTGAACATTCTCAACGCTTTCTGATGCTATTCCCAAGAGCCTTATTTTTGCACGTTCTCGGCTTAACGTGTTCTGATGCTAATCTCCAGGAGAATTACTTATTGGATCTTCTCGGCTTGACATTTTCTAAGGCTAATCTCGAAGAGAATGACTTATTGCAACTTCTTGGCTAAAGGTTTTTGGATTATAATCTCCAAGAGAATGACTTATTTAACCTTCTCGGTTTCACCTTTTCTGATGCTCATCGCCTAGAGAATAATTCATTAAAACTTCTCAGCTTAATATTTCTTATATTAATCTCCAAGAGACTGACTCACTGCACCTTCTCGGTTTATGGTTTTCTGAAGCTAATCACCAAGAGAATAACTCATTGCACCTGCTTGTCTTAAGATTTTTACGTTAATCTTCAAGTGTATGTTTCACTGCATGTTCTCGGTTTAAAGTTTTCCGATGCTTAACGCTAAGAGAATAGCTTATTGGAACTTCTTGGTTTAAAGTTTTCTAATACTAATCTCCAAGAGAGTGACTTATTGCACCGTCTTGGCTTAACCTTTTCTAATGCTAATCTCCAAGAGAAGGTCTCTTTGCACCTTCTCGGCTTTACGTTTTCTGATGCTAATCTCCAAGAGAATGAATTACTGCACTTTATCGGCTTAAGGTTTTTTTTATGCTAATTACCAAGATAATCACTGGAACCTTCTCAGCTTAACGTTTTGTGATGAAAATTACTCATTGAACATTCTCGGCTTAGCGTTTTCTCATGCTAGAATAACTCATTGAAATTTGTTGGCTGTAGGTTTTCTGATGCTAATCTATATAATCATTGAAACTCCTCGGTTTAACTCTCTCTGATTTTAAATTTCAAGTGAATATCGTTACACCTTCTTAGCTTAAGGTTTTTCTGATGCTACTGTCAAAGCTCAATCTCAAAGTTAAAAACTCATTGAAACTTTTCGGATTAAAATTTTTCTCAAAGAGAATGAATGACTGCACCTTCTCTGCTAAGGTTTTCTGATGCTAATCTCTAAGAGAATGCTTCTTTGAATCTTCTCTCTTAACATCTTTATTTTCAAGAGAATTACTTATTACACCTTCGCAGCTTAACCTTTTCCTAATTGCCCAAAGAATTATTCATTGAGCTTTCTTGGTTGAACGTTTTCTGATCATACTCTCTAAGAGAATGACCCATTGAACCCTTTTCGGCTTAACATTTTCTAATGATAATCTCCAATAGAATAACCTATAGAAACTTTTAAGGTTTTCTTATGTGAATCTGCAACAGCATGACTCACTGAACCTTCTCGGTTCTGATGCTAATCTCCAAGAGAATCACTTACTGAACCTTCACCACTTAACGTTTTCTGATGCTGATAGTCAAGAGAATATAACCCATTGGATTTTCTCGGCTTTAGATTTTCTAATGCTAATCTCCAAGAGATTGACTTATTGCACTTTCTCGGCTTAGCGTTTTCTGATGCTAATCTCTCAGAGAATCGTTCATTGAACTTTTTCGACTTAACGTTTTCTGATGCTAATCTCCAAGTGAATCACTCATTGCACATTCTCAACTTTAAGTTTTTCTGATGCTAATCTTCAAGTAAAGATCTTAAAGTTTAAAGCATATAGTTTTCTGATTCTCCTATTCAAGAGTGTGCCCCATTGTGCGTTCTCTGACTAACGTTTTTAGCTGGAAACATTATATTGAATCAATTACTTTGTCTGCTGGTAGGAACGTTGCTTTACTGTGTCATCCTAGAAAACCTTGCAATCTAAGATCTAACTTATAAATCTACTATCCGTCATATACTGAATATTGCTTTCACATCTAGTCTGGTGCGTCTACTAAGTATTTAAAGATTACTGATGAAATTAAAAAAAAGAATCTGTAATGTTTTCTATCTTGACCTGGTATCTCGGTTACCGTAACGTAGCTTCCACGTGCCTTTTCTATAAATATCTTCAAGGTAACTGTTTTGATGAGCGTTCCTCTTAATACCTTGCGTTTATGAATTTCAGCGCAGTACTAGATTGGCAGATAAGTTTCATCATTTTACTGTTGAAATTGCTATATGGAACCGTAAGTTTTATTCATTCGCACTTCACGCTTATGTGCCTCTTCTCTGACCTCTTGTTTTCTTGTCATCTTTCGTCTTTAAACATTTAAAAGTAATGCCAATTGTTATATTTTGTGAACCTTAGCTACGGTTTCTGGAAGTAACCTGGTCTGCTCAGTAGTTGAAGAAGTCTAGTAAGCATAAACACTTTTTCATGATAACTTGTAGCTAACACAAGCCTTGGGGCCTTCAGAACTGTTCCAACGGTGTCATAAACAGGGCTCACCACCCCGCGTCAATATTATTAACTCCTTAACAAATCGGCCATGGTGATTTTCTTTCTTCTGACATTTTCTTTAAGACTTCTCATTCTGCCCATTAAATTTTCAGTATCCTTCTGTAGAACCACCTTGCTTGATTGAATATGATGTAAAAAAATGTTTATTGTTTATTTCACTTATTTCTGATCGCCCGTTCCAGGCCCCGAGGGTGGTGATATGTTCCACTTTATGAATTTCAACTGTACAAATAAATTTGACAAAAAAGAAAACTTTTTCCAATGTTTAAAATGACAGGCGAGATTCAGCCAGATATCGATTCGTCCCATCCAACGGCACAGAAAAAAATTGCAAAAAGAGGCAAACAGTAGTATAAAAAAATTATCAAATTCATTAAGAACCTAATTTAAGATTGTCTATAATATATATTACTCTTTGTTGGGTGTACCGGCTCTTTTAATAGCCAAGTTATGTATTGATTCTGGTCTGATAATATATATTACTCTTTGTTGGGTGCACCGGCTCTTTTAATAGCCAAGTTATGTATTGATTCTGGTCTGATAATATATATTACTCTTTGTTGGGTGTACCGGCTCTTGTAATAGCCAAGTTATGTATTGATTCTGGTCTGATAATATATATTACTCTTTGTTGGGTGTACCGGCTCTTGTAATAGCCAAGTTATGTATTGATTCTGGTCTGATAATATATATTACTCTTTGTTGGGTGTACCGGCTCTTTTAATAGCCAAGTTATGTATTGATTCTGGTCTGATAATATATATTACTCTTTGTTGGGTGTACCGGCTCTTTTAATAGCCAAGTTATGTATTGATTCTGGTCTGATAATATATATTACTCTTTGTTGGGTGTACCGGCTCTTTTAATAGCCAAGTTATGTATTGATTCTGGTCTGATATGCACCAAATACTGAAAAGATAAGTAAAAAGGTATGTATCTGAGTACATTTCTCTTCTCATTAACCGAACTTTAAATGAACAGCTACAGAGCAAGAATGTGTTTTCACTGACACGTTAGGCTATTAGGCTACTTGCGGTGCAGTGGATATAATCTCGGAACGAGAACTCAAGGAGCCAAGTTCGAATTCCAGTTGAATTCCTTGCATTCACTTACGCACAAATACTCTTAGGAAAAGTATTAATCCTCCTCTTCCCTCTATTTATGGGTTAAATAACAGGACAGATTGGGTTCTGTATCCTTGGTCAGCAACTAGTCTACCGCAGAAAGTAATGGCAATCTACTGCGGGAAAATCTTCTGCCCAGTCACTCATGTCACGAAAGGGATATGATCTCTAAAGCATGTATCACGTATGGCACTTAACTGACTGACTGAATAATATTGTGAGAATTACATTCACTTACGTGCTAATACCCTTGAGAAAAGTAGGAATATATCTCTTCTCCCCTCAGCTATGGGTAAATAGCAGGACAAACCAAGTTCTATAGTTTTGGATGTCAACCGGTCTAGGAGAAGAGAAACCCTGAATTCTAACCAGCCTGAAGAGGGTTAGGCTCCGTCAGGCTGTCGGATTCAAAGAAATTCTACTTCTACTGTTGCTGTAGTACAGGCGGCGCCTCTATGACTCTAATGAGTCACGGGATAAAAAAAAATGTAAGTTTGTGTCGTCTAATATTTATTGATGTATTACTTCGTGTTCCGTATTTAAACTGGAAATGTATTTTTTCTTTAATTTTATGGATCTATTTTTGTAATTTATGTTAAAGAATATTCTTTTTCTTCTTGTTTTTTGTTGTTATGTACCGTGTCCCTTCAGGGCGTAAGCGTTCATTAACTTCCACTTATCCCTGTCCCTTGTCGCTCTTAATATTTTTCCTCTTCGTGTCTTTCCCAACACCCGCTCTGCCATTCATTTGCCCAGTTCCATCAGATATTTCTCACGCTGCTTTCCCCTGTCTCTCTTTCCCTCTATCTGTTCCGTGAGTATTTGATTCTCCAAACCCTCTTTTCTCATACCGTGTCCAAGAAACCTCAGCTGTCTCTTCCTGATGCTAAGTATGTTTTCTTCTCGTTTATATCTTCCACAACACATTGTCATTACTTACGTGCTTGGTTGATGGTAATCTCAACATCCTTCTGTAGAGCCACATTTCTGTTGCTTCAAGCCTCCCCATCTTTGAGAAGATCGTCTAGTATTCGCTGCCATACAGAAGGAAAAAATATACCAAAGCAATTTTAAATAAGACAGCAATTCAAATTATTTAAAGAGATAATCTCTAGAAAAAGAATGGGGGATAAAAGATTAACTTCAAAACTAATTTTTACGAATGTATTACGAATAGTCGACAACAGATTTAAACTGACAATTATCAAGCTTCGATGTGCCTGGGAAAAGATTTACTCCCAGAATGCATTTGAAATTGTTTACTGTAAAAATGCATCGCACTTCAAAAGCTTTTAAGCGCTTTAACAAATTCTAAAAAGTGCAAGTGAGACACGCGTTTTGTCACGGTTGAAAGATCACCCGGTTAAATTACGCTCATGGCCAAGTCACGTCACTCCACGTGAAATAATGGCGCCACCTGTACTTCGTGTCAGACACTAAATTGCCGACCGGAAACGTTACACACTCAATGGTGCTTCAGAAAGGCTGGTAAACATGGCGGCTTCTTTCATCTTCTTTCATTCGATTTCTTCGTTTATTTATTTCTTCTTCTTTCATTATTAATTTATTTTTCTTCTGCATTTACTTATTCATCCTTTTCTTGCTATTTCTTTTATTGTTGCCTTCTTTTCTTTTTAGTATTTTCAAGATGCTTGACATTCAATTGTTGCAAATATTTTATAATTTATTTTCTTGTTTATATTGTTTTTTGTTTTTCAATCAATTATTATCTACTTGCTCGGTGGTTAAAATTGTAGCGCGATAAACAACTACAAATCGATATTCAAACTCACATAAAGATGATACTGATTATTTCGTGAAATAGTCAATGCATTTATGTATTTGTAAAATTTGTTATATGAACCTTATATATATATATATATATATATATATATATGTGTGTGTGTGTTTATAATCTGACATGTCAGCTTAATATTGGCTGTATTAGAATTAGCTCTGATAGATCCTCTTTTATGTGCCGCGAACACAACATTATAGCCCCCCACAGCGTCCTGTGCTTTGTACGTTTGTCCGTTGCCTTCTCTCACAATTTACGTAAACTTATTCACTATTTTCTCTCCGCTATATTAATATATCCGTGAGTATTCAACTTTCCTAACCCTCTTTCCTTATTATTTCCAAGACATTTTCTTATCCTTTTTTGATTCAAAATACAAGTGTACATTTAGTTCAAATTGTCTTTAAACTTTTCTCGTTGAAAACATGTTGCATCCGCGGTATTCTCAGCAAGCTTCTGTAGAACAACATTTCAATTAAATCAGACGTCTTCTAAATCTGTGAGGAAGTTTTTAAACATTCAATGTCATATAGCAGGATTGGTTTGAGGTAGCAGCTCAGCGCTTTATTTTTTTCTTGTTTTCTTTTTCTTTTGCTTTTCTTGCTTCAAGTCTCCTCTTCATCTGTGAGGAAATTGTCCAGCATTCACTGCCATATAAGAGGATTGATATTACATAGCAGTTCAACACTCATTTCTTTGTTTCTCTTGCTTCAAGTCTCCTCTTCATCTGTGAGGAAATTGTCTAGCATTCACTGCCACATAAGAGGATTGATATTACATAGCAGTTCAACACTCATTTCTTTGTTTCTCTTGCTTCAAGTCTCCTCTTCATCTGTGAGGAAATTGTCTAGCATTCACTGCCATATAAGAGGATTGATATTACATAGCAGTTCAACACTCATTTCTTTGTTTCTCTTGCTTCAAGTCTCTTCTTCATCTGTGAGGAAATTGTCCAGCATTCACTGCTATATACGAGGATTGATATTACATAGCAGTTCAACACTCATTTCTTTGTTTCTCTTGCTTCAAGTCTCCTCTTCATCTGTGAGGAAATTGTCCAGCATTCACTGCCATATAAGAGGATTGATATTACATAGCAGTTCAACACACATTTCATTGTTTCTTGCTTTAAGTCTTTCTTCATCTGTGAGGAAATTGTCCAGCATTCACTGCCATATAAGAGGATTGGATATTATAGCAGTTCAACGCTCATTTCATTGTTTCTCTTACTTCAAGTCTCCTCTTCATCTGTGAGGAAATTGTCTAGCATTCACTACCATATAAGAGGATTGATATTACAGAAGCAGTTCAACACCTATTTCTTTGTTTCTCTTCCTTCAAGTCTCTCTTCATCTGTGAGGAAATTGTCCAGCATTCACTGCCATATAAGAGATTTGATATTACATAGCAGTTCAACACCTATTTCTTTGTTTTCTTGCTTCAAGTCTCTCTTCATCTGTGAGGAAATTGTCCATTCACTGCCAGCAGAAGAGAGATTGATATTACATAGCAGTTCAACACTCATTTCTTTTGTTTCTCTTGCTTCAAGTCTCCTCTTCATCTGTGAGGAAATTGTCCAAGCATCCATCATATAAGAGGATTGATATTACACAGTTCAACACTTCATTTCTTTGTTTCTTGCTTCAAGTCTCCTCTTCATCTGTGAGGAAATTGTTCAGCATTCACTGCCATAAGAGGATTGATATTACATAGCAGTTCAACACTATTTCTGTTTCTCTTCCTTCAAGTCCTCTTTCATCTGTGAGGAAACTGTCCAGCATTCATTGCCATATAAGAGGTTTTCTGATATTACACAGTTCAACACTCATTTTCCTTTTTGTTTCTCTTCCTTGCTTCAAGTCTCCTCATCTGTGAGGAAATTGTCCGCATTCACTGCCATATAAGATATCGATATTACATAGCAGTTCAACACTCATTTCTTTGTTTCTCTTGCTTCAAGTCTCTCTTCATCTGTGAGGAAATTGTCCAGCATTCACTGCCAAGAGGATTGGATATTACATAGCAGTTCAACACTCATTTCTTTGTTTCTCTTTGCTTCAAGTCTCTTCATCTGTGAGGAAATTGTCCAGCATTCACTGCCATATAAGAGGATTGATATTACAGCAGTTCAACACCATTTCTTGTTTCTCTTGCTTCAAGTCTCCTCTTCATCTGTGGAGAAATTGTCCAGCATTCACTGCCATATAAGAGGATTGATATTACATAGCAGTTCAACACTCATTTCTTTGTTTCTCTTGCTTCCAAGTCTCTCTTCATCTGGGAGGAAATTGTCCAGCATTCATCGCCATATAAGAGGATTGATATTGTATAGCAGTTCAACACTCATTTCTTGTTTCTCTTGCTCAAGTCTCCTCCTTCATCTGTGAGGAAATTGTCTAGCATTCACTGCCATAAAGGAGGATTGATATTACATAGCAGCTGCTTCAAGTCTTCAAATCCGAACACGCTTTGGACGAGCGAAAGATGCTCTCCAGAATCTAAGCAATCGCTGAAAAACGGAAAAAGCTGTTAGAAATAAAGGAATGAAGGATGAATTGCCATGTGATATCTATCTTTTTATATGTCAGGGAATGCTGGACAATACCTTTACAGATGAAAAAAAATAGAGAGCAATATTTCAGTGCTGCTAACCATATTTTTCCAAGCAAAGAACCAGACTGTAAATTACTGACCACCTGGTTCTAAGACCTTGTGTCGGTGCCTTTCAACCTTATGCTGATAACCTGATATCCCCTAATTAATTACAGCCATCGCATTAAACTTTCAACGAATTACTATTTTGTTTTGTTATACCAACTAAATGAAAAGTTCCCGAAACTTGATAAAAACAAATTTTGAACGTAAAATTGCTATTAATAAGACGAAAGATAGAAGCCATTTTTAACAGAGGATGGAAAATTCGACACCAAAATTCAAATATGCATTAGACAAGCGAAAGATACCGTCCAGAAGCTAAACACTATAGGATAATGTCAGAATATCTTTTGCTTACTCAACGTCATATTTAGTAGAGTAGGAGACGTTATCAAAAAAATATGAGCAATAACTAAAGTACTTAAATGTATTATAGCTATCGCTCATATTCCATTGTCCGGCGTGATTAGGTCTTTCATCCTTTTTCTTCAACTTGTCTGGAGACAGCTGCATTATCAATTAGGCTACAGAAGTCTAACCGTTTACATAATTTCAAATAGCTCTTATTATTTATCCCCATTCTCTCGAATGTATGATACGATTTTGCTTATTTGCGCTCGAAGCGTTATCAGCAGTGTCACCACAGAATATTCAAAACTAACGAAACTAGCTAGAATGAAACGCAGTTGTTTCCTTTCTCTTGATAGCGAATAGAACTACTATCATGCGATTGACATCTAAAATGGGAATTCCTAATTTCGATGCTAATTGATGTTGGCTCATTACGCTTCCATAATGGCCACAAATTCGATAATTAATGGAATATGAGAGACTGAAATAATTACACGTTTAAATTTATTTTCATAGCAAATTTAGTCATTATCACTGAATCTGTGTTTTCTAGCATAGTGATATTAAAGAGAAATAGCAGTATTTATGTGTGGATCAGGCCTCTCTCGAATCTGACTCTTCTGATTAGGATCAGTGTAGTATCTGTTCTTCACCTCTGCCGTATTTCTGTCTTTGAACAGTTCCCAGAAAAAAATACTTTAAAGGATGCTTTGTCCCGACCGAGGATTTCAGTCCTGCAACAGGACCCCACTCAGTGCACTAAAGAGGGAGGGTTGATGAATACCATCGCCAGCATAGCAGTGGCTTGGGCAGTTTTTAGCCTTGACCCATATTCACGCTTATGAGTATTCTATGGAAATCGGTTCAGAATGGGAAATCGTAGAGCCAAGTTCGAATTCAGTTGAATTCGTTTCATTCACTTACGCACAAATACTCTTGGGAAAGGTATAATCCCTCCCTTCTATCTCCAGCTATGGGTTGAATAGCAAGACAGATTGGGTTCTATAGCCTTGGTTGGTAACCGGTGTACCGTAAAACGTAATGACAACCTACTGCGGAGAAATCTTCAGCCTAGTCAGTCAGGTTCTGAAAGAGATATGATTGCGGAAGCATGTATCACGTAAGGCAATTAACTGACTGACTAATATTAAAAATTACTTTATGACACATCCCGCAACTGGAGATGGGGTCAGGTGGGGCTTTAAATACAGGATCAAATCGCTGTTGCTTGGCCTTCAGGTCGGATCAAAGTGTAGTATCTGTTCTTTTTCTTTGCTAGATCTCTGTCTTTGGAAAGTTCGGCTTTGTAATGAGGGATGCGTAGTCAAAAAAATATTCTTTCCTTTTGACAGAACACCTCATTGCACGAAAGAGTGGGGATACCAACACTAGCGTACGGACACCCCGCATTAAAAACGACCTTGTAACACTTCTTGTAACGGCGAGAGCGCGAAAGAAATACCAAATATATGATACCAAGTATCTGCTCTTTCCTGCCCTGTTCCTATATGGGTGCAGTGTTTTTAGTCTTCGCATCTCTGATGAGTCAAGTCTCGTCCTGTGATTCCAAATCTGCTGTAATACCATCTCTAATCGCGTCAAGAATAAGAGTTAAATGATTTCGACGCCAGCGTGTCACTTGTTGCGAGTACAAGGCATTTTTCTTCTTTTCCACGCGTGTACATTATATATATTAAATGTGTCCGCATCCATGTTCCCAATATCCGAATCTATTTGGGTCGGAGAGACACCACATTTATTGCGCTCGTAGTATCAGCGATATTTCCTCTCTAGAGTTTTTTCTTCTCCTAGACCGGTTACCACCCAAGGCTATAAAAAGAGATGGATTCATACCTTATATAATAGTGATGAGAAACGGATCCTTTTATCAATCGTAAACGATTGACTCAATGATTTGATCATGATAAATACCTAAACACTTTCCCAAACCGAAATTACATCAACATAAGATTATGGCGACTGTCTGGTGGTCCGACATTGAAATATTCATTAGATCTTTCTGGAATCTAACTAGAACATCACTGTTAATCGGTGAGATTCAATTCTGCTTCATGACACTGCTTGGCCACATGTTTCCGGAATGAGACAGCAAAAGCGTGCCCACTTGAGATACGAGACTTTACTATATGCACCATGTTCTCCCGATCTCTCGTCCACTGACTACAACTTTTTCAAGCATCTTGATGCAAAAGAGACAGAAAACAGGAAACTACACAATGCTGACAGGCTAAAGAGGGGTGGCTCAACAACAAATGTGCTGAAAAAGAGACTAATAAACGAGACATGCATAAAGAAATACGAGAATTAACTGGACAAGAGACGTACTCCTCAACAGGATGTATGAAATCTAAGGATGGACGTTCATATTAAAAAATAAAATAAAATACTTCAGCGATGGGAACAATATATATGAGATCTCTTCTATGACAAGTGAGAACAACCGACAATACACAGAAATACCAACGGGCCGGAAATAGTAAAATCCGAAGTGGAAGCTACACTAGCCAAACTGAATAGAAACAAAGCAACAGGACCAGCCGGTATTGTAACAGAGATGCTAGCAGCTTTAGACAAATTTGGCGTAGACAAAATTACAGAAATAATAAATGAAATCTACAACAGTGGCGAAATCCCGGAAGACCTAAGCAGATCGATTTTCATAGCACTGCCTAAGAAGCCAGGCGCAGACGAATTTAGACTCCACCGAACAATCAGCTTAATAAGCCACATAACAAAAGTCATCATCCGAAATCTGATGAATAGAGCGCGCAGCAGAATCAGACCATAGATAGAACAAGAACAGCGCGGTTTTGTCAAGGACACTGGAACAAAGAACGTGATAATTATGCTTAGAATGTTATCAGAAAGGGTAATACAAATGCAGAAGGACGTGTACCTGTGTTTCGTAGACTACGCAAAGGCATTTGACAAAGTACGCCACAAAGACTTGATAGGGATGCTCAGTTACGTTGACATATTCAGGAAATACATGAGGATAACCTGTACTGGCAGCTAACCATACAGACAGGAAACGATATCAGGGGTGTAGAACAAGGATGTGTCTTCTAACCAGATCTATTTAGCGAGACAATTTTGAGAGCTCTAGAAGTCTTGCCAGGATTCGTCATAGGCGCCCACAATCTGAAAAGTATAAGATACGTAGATGATACAGTGCTGATATCAGACAAGGAATAGAAACTACAGTAAAGTAGTTAAAGAAAGTGGAGAGAAAGAACGACATATAAACGAGAAGAAAACTGAATGCATAGTCATTAGTAAAAAGAGGAGCCCAAAATGTCAACTACAGGCTGGGGATATTAAAATCAAGCAGATAAAGAAATTTAAATACAAAGGGGAGTGTTCTAACAGAAGATGGAAAGTGCGGCACTGAGATGCAAAGGCGCACTGGCTTGTCCAAGGATGCTTTTCAGAAACTGAGTAGAGTATTAAGAGACAGAAACAAAGAAGTGTGTACTGGATTGCTATGTTATTTCTGCCCTTCCATATGGCAGCGAATGCTGGACAATCTCATAAAAGATGAAGGAACGACTTGAAGCAACTGAACTGTGGTTCTACAGAAGGATCCTGAGGATACCATGGACCGAACATGTGATCAATTACAAGGTTATGGAGAGGAAGAAAATGAAAAGGAAACTGATACGTATCATCAGGAAAAGACAGCTGACGTTTCTGGAATACGTAATGAGGAAGGAGACTTGGAGAATCTGATATTTAAAGGGACGGATAAAGGGAAGAAGAGACATGGGAAAGCAATGCGTGGCATACTTGATGAATTTGAGCAAATGGATTGCAGATCAGGGGTTTCGAATGGGTAACAAAAGAAGAGATGTTAAGAGCTACAAGGCATAGGGAGATGAGGAGGGTTTATGTTCTGAAGGGACACGGCATATAGAAGAAGAAGAAGAAGAAGAAGAAGAAGAAGAAGAAGAAGAAGAAGAAGAAGAAGAAGGAAATTCTTTAAGCCAAAAGAGATTCTGTTGTAAAGACGGTGCAGAAACTGCAGTCAAAGATTTTTTGACATCCAAGGTTCTTCAGAGATTTGTTTACTAGATACGAACTTTAAAATAAAATTCTCTCATGTCGGATTTCAATCCATATATATATATATATATATATATATATATATATACGTGTGTGTGTATGTGTGTGTAAGGGTGGTAGAATTAAAGGAGAAAATAGTACAGATATATTCAATCTTAAATGCACCCGCATGTCAGTAACATTTGAATATTGATACATTATTTGTAATTGTCCTCGTTGAATAAAACGCACAGGCGACGTCTATATTTTCCCCTTGAAAGATGAAAGCATCGGTGGATTGCCTTATATTAAGTTATGATCACTCGACCTTAGAGTGAGCCAATTTCCAACACGGCTGTGTCACGTGGTTCCATTGTAGCGTCTGGAGGTTCATGGGTATGAGGTTATTTAACTTTGAGCAGATGCCCTTGATGCCTACGCTTTTATTAGCGATGAATGCGCATGCGTAGATTCATGTATATTTGTAGATATTCGTTTGAAAGATAATTATTTTGTTTTATGCAATGTTTCCTCCTGAAATTTGTATGCCGTGGGACTTCATCATATTGAATCTCGAGGAATGAACATAAGAAACTTAACAAAAGAGTGGATTTGTAAAAATAAAAAAACTGCTAAAAATCAAATCTATTTCTTTTATTCTACATATTATTCTGTCTCGCCGAAAAAAACGGGTATTTTCATAAGGGATGACGTCATAAAATAATAAATTAGGGATCGGGTCTAACTCTGATGTTAAAGTGTGTGTGTGTGTGTGTGTGTGTGTGTGTGTGTGTGTGTGTGTGTGCGTGTGTGTAGAAGTCCAAGGTTAGGATTTAATGATTCTTGATTTTTTCTTTTTTTTTTTAATCATTTCATCTTAAGCAAAGCGATAATACCACTAAGACACATGGTATTATTGGTAGTGGAAGAAAATGACGAGATGTTAGTGAAAAGAAAGGACAACAAAAAATAACATTCTTCATTTAGAGGACGGCGATTAATATTGCATTTTAAATTTTGATGATCTTAATTAAAAGGGAAACAAGAAAAGGAACTCTAATAGTCGGGTTTTCATTTGATAGTATATAACAACAAATGAAAACTCAACTATTTAAAAGTTTACATTGGATCTACTAAGAACACTTTCAAGTAGCGTTGGTATTTACATGTAACTTCCTTAAAAAATAAAACGTACCGAAACCAAACATCCCTTTCTGGGTATTTTTGGAAACAAAATTCCCGAAGTAAAATGGAAAATTCTGGAAAGAACAAGAATTTTTAAGTCGTTTTTAATGTGCCCTCTGTGCCTGAATAAAAATCTGTAGATTTTAAGGTTCCCTAAAAATGAAATCCTACTGAATCATACAGATGAATTGACGGTTTTATGTAAACATCGAAAATATTTTCTCTGAAATATTATTTAATTACAATTGTTCATTTATAACTTATGCTCCAATATAACTTAAAAAATTAAAAATTACTTTACTAAAATAAATGACCTACACAAGACTTATTTAGATTTCATAACTACAATATACTTTAGAATACCATAAATATTTAATTCTAGTTCGAGCCTAAACATTCTATCCCCTTGAACTCATGAGGTAGTACAAAATCAAATATAAAAAAGCCCTGAAATCCAACCAGGCAGTTAAAAATTACTGTCTACCTATTTAAATAATGTAATGTCCCACTATGTATCTTACCCAGACAAAATTAAAAAGTGTCATTCCTTGATATCAGGCTACTCTATTTTCTTTCGCGATGCAAATCTTCAACTTCATAGTTCAACATAATTCTCATTTTTGATTGAACAATATTGACACAACTACAATCTCCAACTACCGCTCCCTAATTTTCTAAATAACCATGAATTCATCTTGTATTTTCTAAATAAATCATTTTCACCATTTATTTTAAAATAAAACCTGAAGAAGAACAGCATTGTTCTGAAACATGAAAGTTATTGTTCAGTGATATCATGCTTTTATAAACCATTGTAATAACAAAATTACAACACACACACACACACACACACACACACACACACACACACACACACACACACACACACACACATATATATATATCTTAGATGCAATAAAAATCTAATGGATTGGCAGTCCACTGTTTGTAGTGATTTATTTTATTAAGAGTGCTCGATACTTAGTAGAGTATTATACGTGGTAATATTTTTATTATAAATTTATAATAACAACGTAGTTTATTGCATCACAAGATAATTTGTTTTGGCTTATTATGTAGATCACCCACTAAGTTAACTACATATGTTTGACGTGCAGCGTATTAAAAAAAAAACTTTCCCGTCTTTGTCACTTGTTCACTACTTTAAGTGAAAAATAACCATTAAAGGCTCTTGTAACCGTTTCACGGTGACACGTGATAACCTTTCAAACTTGCTAAATGTTACATGTGTATAATTAAATTTAATTCATCACTGGCATGGAAAATGTCTGGGTTTTAAATCATTTCAACTCCATATCCCTCTTTACCCTTACAATCAAATTTCTCCTATCCATCATGACCTGTCTTTCTATTGGTTAACTGAACCAAACCCTCCAAAAATACCCATACCTCAATTGACTGGATTTAGTAAAAGTTGCGTTGTTTTTAAGCTTCTATATATAATGATTCCTAACAGAAAAAAAAAAACAAAAACATTACACTGCCTGACGGGGTGCTAATAAGACAGTACCGAAACATAATGTCTCCTGTGTTGCAGTAAACTATGTTTTTATTATAAACTTTTAATAAAAATATTACAATATATATATATATATATATATATATATATATATATATATATATATATATATATACTAGCAGTATAGCCCGGCGTTGCTCGGGTGTAATGAAAGCTTTAAAACTAATCCATGGTCCTGGAGTTCAGACCTTTTGGACGTTGGCACGAAAGACTAAAAAGCAATAGGTGTTTCTAGTTAAAGTGAAACCGTAGACTGAAAGAAAAATGAATGGATGTAAGTCAAATTTAGATTTCCTGGTTCGATATAAAATAAGTTTTTTCGTCGTAAACTGAATTTTGAAGGCTAAATAAGTCCTCTGAGTAAATGGTATCATGGCTGAGACTAAAAACTACAATTATACCTAGTTAGAGCCAAACCCGAAGCAAAAACTAAAATTAAAGGGCTGAAAAAATAGACATACAGGCAGATAAACAGACACACGCACAAACATCTTGCCTTATATATATATATTATCGATTTTCTGCACTATTGTAAAAACTGCAACCTTGAAACTTCTGAATATCGTTTCTTATGTCTTTGTCTATGAGTGTATCAAATTTGATTAAAATCGGACCACTCCTTCTATAACCTGATTTTTTTTACTATCGATGTTTGATATTTATCTGGGGTACCTCGACACAAAACCTAGCTAAGAACACGCGCAGATGCTTATAGTACAACTGTGTAAAGTTTCAAGAAAATTGGTTCAGCTATTTCGGAGTCTATAGGTAACGGACACAGACACACAGACACACAGGCACACACAAAGACAAAGTTCCATTAATGAATAAGTTTATATTATTATATATAAACATGATTTTTGTGTAGCGATAAAATGCTTTTCTAAACCATTGTAATGACAACATTTTTCCAAAGTAATTAATTTTCACCATTTGTTTTTAAAATCTCACCTGAAGAAGAACAATATTGTTCTGAAACATGAAATTTTTGTGTTGTAATGAAATGCTTTTATAAACCATTGTACTAACAACATTACTATATATATATATATATATATATATTTCGGTAGTAATCTGTCTTTTATACAGTTTTCATTAAAAATGACTGACAAGTTATTACGGTTAAGATTTTTATGTCATTTTTCATATAATCATATGACTTATTTTTTTAAGGACATAAATTATATAAAAATTGTCTAAATGCTTTGTTTATCCGACCACTTTCGGCTATACTTTGAGCCATTATTGCGAGTGGATGTTATTCTATTTGTAACAGAATGTATGGAGTGATATGTATGTTTGTAGAGTAGTGTGTATGTGTTATGTACCGAACACTGTAAGCACGTTGTTAGCGTGTTCGTAGTTGAGTATTGGGTATTTATTTATTTTTTTTTTAATCAATAATGTCTTTATTGTTTTTAACCCTCTTTTGCTTGTGGATGATGCTATAATATTTGTGTTGTCAACAAGTATGTTACGGATAGGGTTTGGTAGGTCTCAGTGTGTGTTTAAATGAGATCGAATTGAGCTGTGTTCAGAGAGATTGTGCGTGAGTCTTCGAGTCAGTTTGGCCGATATAATTATTTACGAAATTAGGTGGATCAAGAACACAGTCTTCAAAACACATGTAAGTTCATAAATAATATTGGTATTGTAGTTTGGCTCTTGCGGGTGAAATGTTATTTTTGACGATCAGGTTAACCGTTTTAAATATTGTCTAATAGATAAATCATTTTTTTGTCAAGTCGACGGTAGTTGCTTATTTTCAGATGGTGTTTCGAAGTGAAGATTCGTCCTGTTTATGATTGCTATGTATTTTGTTTTTGTAGAAAATATTAATGTTTTTGTTTTTATCCGTGTGTTTATTGTTGTTATTGGCTAAGTTTGAAAGGTAGAAAGTTTAATGCGGTAGTCAACCAAATAATTTGGAAATCCGTTGTTGACAAGTGCTTGTTTCGAGTTATGAAGTTCTTTGAAGAAAAGCAAGCGAGAAGATGAGTTCTCGTACGCTCTCGTGACCCTAACAGGACATTGACTAGTAACATTAAGGTGACAAGAATTTTTATTGGTGTTTTTATATAGTAAAATAATGAAAGTATTTGGCTAAATAGATTTGTGTAAATGGTGTAATGAAAGTATTATTTCGAGATTCCACGAGGACATCTAAGAATGGGAGGATAGTTTTTTGGCTAAGTTCATATGGGAAGTTGAGGACAGAATTTTTTCAAACGTAATCTTAAGATTATCAATTTCGTTTTTGTACTTATCTAAAACGAAAATATCATCTACGTAGCGGATGTTGTTGATTGGTAATTATTTTTCAAAAATATGTTTTCTACATGGGGCGTTTAAAAGTAAGAGAAGCATGGACCAACAGGGTTTTCCATACTTACCCCATTAATTTGTGTATAAATGCGGTCTTCATGGTCATAAAAAGAGGTCTAGGTAGTACATGCAAGCAAAAGTTTTTGAGAGTATTAAGATTAATAGATGTGGTGTGTTTGAAGTATGTTTATATACATAGTTAATTCAATTTCAATTTCAATTTCAGCAGCAGGAAGATTAGTAAATAAGTTTTCGACGTCGGGATATGCAAGGATGCCTTAGGTTAGGGTTGTAAATTTAAGAATTTGATGGAATTTGCGGGTGGACTTAAGTAGTAGGTAGCTCTTGGGTGATAGTATCATTCCGGAATTTTCACAATTGGTATATGGGTGCAGGGATTTGAGAAATTATAGGTCATAAGGGGTATCCGGATTTGTGTATTTTAACGTTGTTATATAAGTTTTCAGGTTGATAATTCCCAATATTTTTTTCAGGGATCCCACAACGGTATTGTTAGATGCTATGAGTTTATTAACATATGTTTTTAGAGTTTCGGTGGGGTTCCTATTTAGTCTTGTGAATTTTGATCGCTCACCGTGGAAGTGCTGTAATTTCTTGAGGTAATCCAGTTTATCCAAAATTACATAAGTGTTGGATTGATCAGCTTGTCGGATAATAGTATTAGGGTTATATTATGTTTCGTTAAAAAGGAGCGACAATGAAAATTTTCTTAATTTTTTATTAAATTTCTTCAGTATATTTACATGTTTTCTTATTGCTGGAGATAAGGAATGTAAAAATGTTCCATAACTCTTCAAGCGCTTTCAATCACTTCACTGTCCATTTTCAAGGATGTTATATTTCCAATGTTGTTATTTTATCCTCAAGTTTTGACTATAACGTAATTTAATTTGTGCTTTTGAAAAGGATCGTTCTTAAAAGCCATCACGTGACACGCGTCGTTTATTTATTATTTATAATTATGGAACATTTTTATATTCCTTATCTCATGCAACATGTATGTAAGAATACTGAAAAATTTAAATAAAAAATTAACAAAATATTCCTTTGCAGTCGTTTTTAACCAAACATGCTTATAAAAAAAGATTTCTGCCTACATATATATTTTTTTTTCACTGAAGCATACTTGGTTGAACAGTTTAGACATATGTCTATTTTAATTTGCATCTTCCCATTTTTCACAGATTAATTTCTTCATGTAGTTAAATCTATCAAGTAAAGCACCGTAGTGTATTGTCCCAAGTACTTTCAATCTCATTCAAGATCATCTTCAGAGGTGATTTTGTGAAAAAAAGGTTAATGTAATTGACAGTTATGAATTTTTGTGCATGCGCATGAAATGCGCTCTGCTAATTTAAAGTGTGCCGCATTGTAAGAGAGGTAAATTAATTTATATTTTATACATTTTTAAGAAATTTACGTGTTTTAAAAAATTCTGTCATAATTATAATTAGTTGCAGTTTTTTATATAGAGGGCTTCAAGATTTTGAAGCCTTCGTTTTTATTTTCGTGGTGGAGTATATTTGTATTGTTGATTAATACTTCTCTAAATCGTGAATGTCGACAGGAATGATACATTAAATGTTGTGCAATCGAGATTTAAATGCGACATATGTAGCGCAAGAATCCTCGAAATATTGTTCTCGTGTAACCAACACACACACACACACACACACACACACACACACACACACACACACACACACACACACACATATATATATATATATATATATATATACTATAAATTATATTTTAGAACATGTACATAATTATTCTATATATATCAGCTACGAAGGTACGCTCGTTTCGGCATTGAAACTTGAAGTTTCAATGTCGAAACGAACGTACCTTCGTAGCGGATATATATAGAATAATTATGTACATGTTCTAAAATATAATTTATAATAAATATTCACAGCTCTATATATTATATATCGAGCACTGTTTTTAAATTTATGTTTTGGACGTTGTAAGAATTCTTCGTTCTGTATTCACTCGGATATATATATATATATATATATATATATATATACACAAAAATCTAGAGTGAGCCAAAACCTACCGCGGTTTCACACTACGGATCGTCAGGGCAAAGGCAAAGGCTTTTTTGCTCTACTATTGTATCTTTTCTTTCGTACTTTGTATTGAGCACTTTTTCTTGTGTTTGGTTCCGTTTGGGGTTTTTTCTTTACTGCGGAGTATTGAATGTTTTGTTCTTGTTCCGCGGGTTTCTTTTTTTTCTCCCCATTTATCCGACGTCTTAGTACACCGGATTGTAACGGATTTAGGTTCTGTTTGTTAATGGTTTTTTCGGAGGTTTATTTTAGTATAAATTTACGGCCGGCATACTTACAGAGTCTATGTAGTTATTATTATATATATACATATATAGTCACATTTTTGTCAAATACACAGCCTCACAGGGAATGTTTAAATTGATATACAATGTTGGTCTTTTGAAAAACATTAGTTGACGGAGACGAGTTACTGCAGATAATTAAGTTGGTTGTTTTAAATTTAGTATAATATATAATTAGTTTTATTTTTTTACTGGAATCAGTCAGGATATATTAGTACTTATGAGGTTTTAGGAATTTTTCATCTTTCTTGTAGGCTTATTTAGGCTTATTTATTTTTCATCTTTCTTGTAGGCTTATTTGAAGCTTATTTATATTTAATATTTATATTAATATTTTTTATTCATGTTAATAATGTTAATGTCTATTTATGCTAATAGCTAATTTCTTCATCAACAATGTAAGTAGTAAAGTCATTATTAAGGAGAGTTTGTTTAGTTTTTTTAGTGCAGTTTGAAAAATATTTTTCGTGGAACAGTTATTTGCACGGTTTATTAAATTTTGTATAATCGCAATTTTCTAATAGAACATTCAGTATTATAGTTGAGAATGCATGTGTTTATGCCTATTTTTTGTTACATGGGAAAGTAAATGTATTATTATTGGTGTCTATTAATATATCCAGAAATAGAAGATGAGAATACTGCCTTTATATCTAAGGAAGATGGAGTGTTTTTAGTGGTATTAACTATCTTATTTTCAAGGTTAGTCATATAGAAGTTAGTAAATGTTGGTCCAATAACTGAACCCATGGGAATACCATCACGTTGTACGCAGATGTTATTTTGGTGGTCCTAGAAGGGAAGCTCAGCGGTACAAGTTAAAAGTAGTCCAAATTATCAAATCGTCTCAAGGGTTATATCTGGTTCGAACTTAGAGTAGAGTTATACTTCTCTTAGATTAGTTGCCAATTAATACCACAAAAGTCTACCCTGGTGTTTTACCCATAATTGAACGGAATTGAAGCGAACAGATGTATTTCTGCATTTTTCCAAGGGTATTAGTGCGAAGTGAGTGATTTTCTATTTTCTTTTCTTTTAAACATCATGCCACCTGCTCTTCCTTCTATTATGAATATCATCTAAACTTTCTGTTTTCTTTCCGTTTAAATATAAGAACGCATTTTCAGTTTCATCTTAATGCAAACAATTATAGAATGAAAATATGTCTTTTGTTTTAAATCAGATATTAACAAGATGAAATGTTGTAGATGAAATGGGCAACAAAATTTTAAGTGCCTTATCCTGCTGGAAAATGCTTCCCACCCCACTCGAAAATATACACACCCAGAAAAGTGGGTTACACTGTTCCCCGTGTACATGGAATCTTTGAATTTGTTTAAATGGTCAGAAAGCAGTGAAACTTAGCTGTTACCAGACAATGAGTTGTTTGTGCAGAACAGCTCACCCAACCATACCTGATACTATGATGGAACCACAATAAGCCTGTGAAGTACCTTGCTGACAACAAGAATCTATAGTGGACCACACCTGAAACCATGATCCATGTCACATATCTAATTGGGTCAAATTGACATCCCAATCCAACAGGAAATCGCTATCAAATTTTTAAAGTTTCTATCGTTATCTTCATACTGCTTTTCGATGACTTCGACATGTCAGTGTGTGTGTGTGTGTGTGTGTGTGTGTGTGTGTGT
>JBBBDQ010001831.1:3005000-3087500 GCA_037127315.1 Ascarosepion bandense
GCACCAAGTGGAAAGACAATCTGGACATGGTACAAAATTTCAAATAGAAAGGCTGTCTTTGCAGAGTAAAGAGACATGGACGATCACCGGAAGGTATCATTAATCAGTTTCGGGAAACATTTGCACGAAGCCCAAAAATGTCTGTAATTAGAGCATCTATGATAATCCAATTCATCATATGATACTTTGGCGCTGGAGAATGTTAAACAGGGCATATTAAAGCGTATTTGGCAGGTGTTGGACTACCGATTTGACGTGTCGTGTCACAGGTGGTGCACATGTTGAACATTTGTGAAGCTTTGTGAAATCAATTATAAAATCTACATTCCATTGAATATCTTCGAATTTTGAGAAATAAATCTTTTATTGCTCAACATCAAGCCTATCTAATTTCGTTTGTCTAAGGCCTGCAGTTACTCAGTAACAAAGACAGTAGTGCAAACATATACCAATGAGAGATTATTAACGTGACTGTTAGTCCGGATGTCAGAATTATCTGCTGTATTTCAGTCAGTTAGGTGTCATACATGATATACGCTTGGGTAATTTTTTTTTTTTTTTTTTAATCATCTCACCCCAAGCAAGGCATTCCACTGCCACTATTGCGCATGGGGCTACATAGGGGAAGGTAAAGAGAAGGAGTGGATAGACATAGGGAATGTCAGGAGAAAGGTGACAGATGAGTAAGGATAGCGAGGATGAGGGTCGGGCAGATGGGAAGAGTGCTTGATAGAATGGGAGCAGGTTAGTGTGTTAGGAGGTGTGTATTGACCTTACATTTAAACTCCTGGAGATTGTAGCCGTCAGGGAAGCAATCGTTTGGAAGAGAATTCCACAGTCGGGAAGTGCGAGGAAAGAAACTGTTGGAGTAGAAGTTACGGCTGCATTTTATCGGTTTCACTGTAAAAGGGTGGGATCTAGTCGAAAGAGACATAACTGACTGGAAAGAAGATTTTCCCGCAGTAGGTTGCCATTACTTTCTGTGGTAGACAGGTTGATAACCAAGGTTGTAGAACCCGATCTATCCTTCTATTTAACACATAGCTGGAGAGAGAATCGACGGATTAATAGTTTTCTCAAGAGTATTTTAATATAAAATTAAAAAATAAAAGATTTAAAATGCAAGGAGTAGAAATCAACGTGCGCAATTCATAAGACGTGAAAATTTAGTTATTTTAAGTTTACATGTATATAAAAAATTAAAATTAATATTTTAAATTTTAGATTTAAAAAATAAAATATATAAAATTAAAAAGCCCATTATAACCGATAAATAACACCTGCCCATTGAATGACCAATGTATGTCCGAAAGTATTGTTTATAATGCTCGAATTCATTCGGAAGATAATGATGTCAAATTTTACTTTGGAAGTACTTCTAACAGGTGGAAAATAAGATTTAATAATCATATGTTTTTTTAAACATATATGTGCGTGGGTGGTGCAGTGGATATCGGCTCGAAACGAGAAATCAGAGAACAGACTTCGAATTGCAGTTGAATTCGTTGCATTTACATATGCTCAAATACCCTTGAGAAATGTATTAATCTGTCGTTTCTCCCTTCAGCTATGGGTTAAATCGCAGGATAGATTGGATTCTATAGCCTTGGTTGGCAACTAGTCTTCCACAGAAAGTAATGGTAACCTAGTGCGAGAAAATCTTCTGCCCGGTCAGTGATGTCTCTTTCGAGATATGATCCCCCAAGCGTATATCACGTATGGCACTTAACTGTATGAAATACAGCGAAAGCAGTGTTTTATCCATATATTATTAGAAACTAAAAATAAAAAAAATAATTATAAGAACCCAATTATTACCTAGAATATCGTAGCTAAATCCAAATCGTACAACGGTAAAGAAGATAAATGTAACCTATGCCTTTTAGAATAACATATAATCTTAAACCATATAAATAATCCTAATTTACTTAACATAAAAGCGATTTTTTTACCATATGCTGCCATAGAAAAATACTTACTTTAATTCTTAGACCCCAGTTGATATAGATTCCTATATACGTTTGCCACTTTCTTTCTCTCTTTCTTTTTCACTTATTTACTTCCCCTTTCTTTCTTTCTTTCTTTCTTTCTTTCTTTCTTTCTTTCTTTTTACTTAATTATTCCTATTAATAATTATGAATAACGCTCTTTTAATTTTTGCTTCCTGCCTTCTAATATTTTTTATCTAACTTTTATTTTTAATTTTAATTTTATATTGTATTATTCTAATTCTAATTTTTTATTTTATTTTTTAATTTAAAATTTGAAATTATAATTCCAATTTTTTTCTACATGTAATCTTAGAATATTTAAATTTTACGTTTTATGAATTACGTCCCTTTGATTTCTTCTCTCTGCATTTAAATGTTTTTTAATAACTTTTATATTTAAATTTTATATTTAAATTTTATATTTAAATTTTAATGTTTATCTACACGTAATTTTAGAATATTAAAATGCTTAATCTTGTTATTAAAAAAGCAGTAACCTAACTTCATAAGATTTAAGTCTAATAACATCGAGTGAATTTAAATTCAGATCTATTAAACAGTCAGTTTGAAAAATTGATCTGATGATAGCTAAAGCATGAAACTCAGAGTCGTGCCATTGACAGGATAATATATATATATATATATATATATATATATATATATATATATATATATATACGGATGTATGTAAGTATACATACACCCACACACATACACACACATACACTCACACACACATACACACACATACACTCACACACACACACTCATATATATAATCATCCGCAGACAGATCTGTTTCGCTGTATCACTGCTGATCAGTACGGTTAGACTCCGATTACATATATATATATATATATATATATATATATATATATATATATATATATATAAAAGAGAAAGCAATTTACTAAGACGAAGATTTATAGAAAGTGCTTTAATCGCTAGATCATCGAAAGTTAATTTATGTCCAAATTCTTACAAGATTTAAACTTTTTCTGCAGATCTATGATTATAGATTATGATTATACTATTCTTGAAAAGAACATCTAACATGTGGTGGACTGGGGTAAAAAATGGCTTGTAAATTTTAATGCTCCCAAAACGAAGTTGCTATCTTTTAGCCACCTTAGACAATTGCTCCTACCCACCATCAGCATGGATCAGGCTAGTCTCCCTGAAAGCAAAACACTGCCCCTCCTCGGCCTAGCTCTCTCAGCCGACCTCAAGTGGAATAACTATATTGAAACCATAGCTAAATCTACTGCTAAGAAGTTCGGTTCACTGGGTGAAGAGGTTTTTCTCGTCTGAATCCATTTTGCACATATATAAATCTACCATCCGCCCGTGCATTGAATACTGCTGTCACTTTTGGTCGGGTGCCCCTGCTATTCATCCCGGCGTTCTTAACAAAATCTAACGGGGAATCTGCAATGTAATCGATCCCGACCTGCTCGCTCAACTCCAGTCACTTTTTCACCGACGTAATATGGCTTCCTCCTGTCTCTTCTACAAAAACTTTCACGGCTTTTGCTCCGATGAGCTTAGCTCTCTTGTGTTCCCACTGCTTGTGTTACTCGAGCTGCTAGACTAGCAACTAGGTTCCAACCTTTTACAGAGAAACTAATCAAATGTAACCGCAACTTCTACTCTAACAGCTTCTTTTCTTGCACTTCCCGCCTCTTCCGTGTACTTACTTCCCTGACAGCTACAATTTCTAAGAATTTAAACAGAATGTCAACTGCCATCTCTTATCTCCTTGACTCACATCCTTTCCCAAACAACCCTTGTAACATATTTTCCCATTTCCACTCTACTCTCATGCAGCTCTCTTCACACCAGTGTTCTCATTTTTCTCTTATCGATTCTCTGACTTCCTCTGTAACATGTTACTCTTTCTCATCACTCGCCTCTTATGTAACCCCCTGAGCACTAGTGGCAGCACTGCCTTATTTGGGGTGAAATGATTATAAAAAAATAAATTGGATTAATTAATATGAACAAATCTGAAAAAAAGGAAAATAAAGTAAAAGAAATCGGCTCAATTATAAACCTAAAACACACACAGATATATATATATATATATATATATATATATATATATATATATATATATATATAGTTTCTCACATAAGTGAATAAAAGGATCGATGTCGCATCAAATTTTTTCAAGCATATTTTGATTTCGCCTTTCCTTTGAGTTTCTACCATTTTTCCTTCCCTCTTAGTCTTTAATTCTTGCATTTCTCCCCCCCTCTCTCTCTCTCTCTCTCTTCACAGTTATATCCCCGCTTCCTTCCATTTCCTACATTTCTTACTCTTTATTCTTGTTACCCTTCCCCTTGCTTTCCTGATAATCAATTTCCCACCTCTCTCCAAAGCTCTCCTCACCTATTATTCTTCCCGCCCCTTGGTTTAGTAATACAGGCGGGCACATGGAATCGCATTCCTGTGCAATGAATTCAACAAATAACTGAGTCAAATTTCGTTTTATTTTCCCTTAGTTTCTTTCTTTTTCTTTTTTTTTTATTACATTCCACTCTTAATTTCGTTCTTTATCCCAATTTCTTTCTTTCTTTCTTTCTTTCTTTCTTTCTTTCTTTCTTTTACTTAGTTTTTGGATAATCTTTTTCTTAATCTCGATTATTTATTCCATAACTTTCAATTTTCGTTGTTTTGTGTTTATTTTTCATGTATTTTTACAGAACACGCAGTTTGAAGTAATTCTTTGAAACCAGGTTTATAATCAGATGTTTCTTTTCCGATACAGTCAATAGGCTTGCTGTCTCATTTATATTTTCGTTTGAATCACCGGACTTATTAATTTGTTTGTCCTTGTCTGACGGTAAATCGGGTGCCAGGTTATGGATTTGGCTTTTTCATGACTGGATCTTACTCAATAATAATAATAATAATAATAATAATACCTAGGAATTAGCGAAGTATTTTTTTTTTTACAGTAAGGTTCACTCAGTACCCACTCAATGTTACGTTAAGGAATCGTTTAAGTTATATGGATAAGAGGGAAAAATAACGGTCAACTCTAGACATGATCAGGTTAAGATAGTTGTGATCGGGGAAACATTTTTTTGGAAATCTGTTACGCAGGGCAATACTTCACGGGAAGAAGCTGTTTGGGTGGACATTACTTCTCGCCGACGTAATACGGAGGGTGTGTGGGTGGTTTGCTACTATGTACTAGAACTAAACAAAGAATGCTACAGACGTCTGCGTCATGTCTTGAATACCGACTTGAATTCACAAAACAGAATACTAATCATAAACACCTTGATTGTACGTATGGTGCAATACAATTTCAGCATCCTTAATTGGGCCATAGCTGACGTTAAGCAAATAGACACAAAAACGAAAAGGTTTCTCGCTTTCCATTGCATGCATCATTTTAAGGCTGATCTTCTGTGTGTATCCAGATCCAAAGAAGGCAGAGAATTAGTTCAACTAGAACTGTCTTACAAAACTACAACAATTGACCTTCAAAAATACCCGGAAACTATAAAAGACTGGATGATAATCTGTGTCAAAGAACATGGATAATGTGATTAACTTTATTAGGTTATAATCGAAGCCAACAAATTCAAGAGGGAATTTCAGTGGGTGAAGTACTGCATGTAAGCCATAATACACCTATTGTAGCGGCAAAACCTTAAAAAAGAAAGCAAAGGCAAATGCAATGAACGAGATACAGTAACGATGTTAAGATAAGCCTATTCATAGTCAGTATTTTAGACATACCAAACAATCTGATGTAGCAAACGCCTTACTTATCAGTGGTTACGCAGTGTGGCGTTAAAAGTTGAAATCAAAGGTTTTATTATTAGCGCGTATGACCACTGCTCGCTATCTAAAAACTACTAAGCAACCATACTAATGAATTGTGTTAACCCGAAATGCAGATTCTATGATAAATATGCAGAAGCAGTTGACCATCTTGTATCAGGTTGCAGTGTTAGCATCCATTGAATATAAAACTGCACAGGAAAACATGTAGCTTTTACGGGAAGAAAACTGCAAGAAACTGGATCTGTAACAATTTTATGGGACGTTACAATACACACAAAGAGAATAATCAAAGCTAATCGCACAAACATCGTGATCAAAAACCACAAAAACAGAATGTCTTTTCTTATTGACATGACAGTCCCTTCAGTTTGTAATGCGTCTTTGAAAACCTTAAAAAAACTATCAAAATACAAGGATCTCAAAAATGTTGCACATAAAGATATCAATGATGCCAGTTGTAGTTAGAGCCACTGGATTGATTGGAAAAGTTTCCGAAGGACTCTTTGAAGGGATTCGTAGTAGCCTATGCCTTAAAGAAATAAAAAAAATGTACTTTCAAGTACAGCTCACACATTACTAAGCGCATTATTTATGTAAAATGTGTGTGATCTTAGGGATCTTTTCATTTCTTTTTTTTATAAAAAAATTATTAGTGGAAAATCTCATGAAGCCATTTCCGACCATAGGTTTCTGGTTGGGACTTGGAAAGAAATGTGTATACAACAGAAATCAAAGGAAATAATAAAAATTAGTAACTTGTTGAGGTTAGAGCTGTGGGCCTGATAAAATAAGGAACAAGAGGTGATCAATAAAATCCTTCGTGCACTATCTCTCTGAAAATTTTTAAAAAATAGATTTAACAAGTACAACTCATGTCTTGCGAAGACTTTACTTCAGTTAAGTATTTTTTTTTTTTTTTTGTTAGCTGTCTTTTGATTAATTAAGTGAAATTAACAAATAAGCATATCCTTCGCTTGCATGAAACGAACAGTGGCGATTCTACGGGGGTGCAGAAGGGGCCAAGCTCCCCCGAATTTTGGCTGCCTCCTCGGTTTACCCTCTTACTTTTATAAGCTTCAAAAATTTATGAATCTAATCGGTCACATATTTTGATAAGATTTGATCTTCAGCACTTTTCCCTCTACGTTTTCTTTTTCATTTAAATTTTTAAGGACACATACAGAGACCAGTTTGAAGGAAAAATTAACAAAATAAAACAACCAGGTAGGTAGAAACAGACATGTTATTAGGGATGGAAAGAGACTTAATATTAATTTTTTCATATTTAAAGGAAGACATTAATTAGAAATAATGTGCCTAACTTGATATGTAGATACATAGACAGTCAGCGATTTATGGCTGAGTGAAAAAATTGGTCAGTAATTTTTTTCTGAAGAGAATCGGCTGGTTGAGTTTGCCCCTCTCCTCCTTAGAAAAATCTGGGTCTCTAAGTGCCCCCCTTTCAGAGTTCCACAATTGCTACTGGAAATGGCATAAAGTATATGCAGATCAAAAACAAATTTCAATAATAATAATAACAATAATAATAATAATAATCTTTAAGTAAATTATATTGGGTTGAATCATAAGTAATTTCCGTTTACGGGAACCGATTATAATACATCATTGTAACTAACCTTTATACAAATACATCATAGCAGATGATGAAAAATGAGTTTTGCATGACAATGTTGAATGCAAAAGGCAGTGGATTGACAAAGACAAATCTCCATAACCAAACCTAAATGCTGAGTTTAATGGGAAAAACCTAATGTTGCCCGTATGGTGAGGTCGTCTTGTATTAATCATTTAACGTTCTTAAAAAAAAAACGAAACACTCCAGTAGCTAGAAATTGTCCATAAAAGTTTAGTCAAAAAGCGCCCCACGTTCATCAATAGGAAACATGTTGTTCACCTCTATGACAACGTAAATCCGCTCACATCAAGAAAAGAATGGACAAAAGAAATGAAATTCACTTGGTTTGTTCTTCCCACCAGTCATAACCTTGAATCCAACCGCTTATTACCTATTTCAATCGCTTCCAAAAGTTTTGATAGGGAAATCCTTCTCCAATGAAAACTGGATTCATTGAATTTTTTCTCATAAACCTAAGGAATTGCACTCAAAAAATCTCGAAGAGATTCATAATAATTGGCAACAGGTTAACCCAAATAATGAGGTATATCAGTCAGTTAAGTGCCATACGTGATACACGCTTGGGCGATCATGTCTTGGAAGAGACATCACTGACCGGGCAGAAGATTTTCCTGTAGTAGGTTGTCATTATTTTCTGCGGTAGATTGGTTGCTAATCAAGTTATAGAACCGAATATGTCCTGCTATTTAAATCATAGCTGGAGGGAGAATCGATGGATTAATACCTTTCCCAATGCTATTTGATCGTAAGTGAATGCAACGAATTCAACTAGAATTCGAACTAGGTTGTTCGTTTTCTCGTTCATAATCGATATCCACTACACTACAACGCACATCCTGGGTATATATAAGTGAATAAGATATGATTGGAACTTATTTTTAGAAGAATAAATTTGATAAACAAAAGCGGAAATTATTTATGACGTAGCAAAATATTTCTAACAGATGATTTACGCAATTGAAACTTTGAAACGAGTTTTTTCGCAGTTTTATTTCTTATCATGTTTTTGTTTTTGCTTTTATACTGAAATGTTAGTGTTGTATTTAAACTTAACGGAGTTACAGTTCAAGAGAAACGACTGTACAAAATCTCCATTGAATAAACTCCATATGTAATTTGAAAAAGTCTTTACCATGCATAGATTTGCTACTGTTTCAGCCAAATTTTTAATACAATGCTTCTCAAGAAATAACTTTTGAGGTATGTAATTGTAAACATTAAAATGCATTTGGCATAAATTAAGAGAAGAGAATATATAATAACAATATTAATAATACAGTGGGTCAATCGATAATGTTTAGATGCGTATATGAAATATGTTTTGGAGTAAAGGGCTGTAAAAATGAAAATACTTTTGATGCACTCTAATAAATAATATAATATTAACAAGACTAGATAAATAATAAATTGCCAACAAGAGCAGTCAAAGATCGCAAACCCGCGCCAAGGCAATACCGACACCATCTTAGCGAGTAGCAGGAGATGATCATTAAAATGAGAATAACTGCAATTAGCTTAACCGTTCTTTTTTCCATTTTGGATCATAATTATTAAATTTATAATAATATTTTCGTAGAAAAATACTGCGTTCAGAAAATGTAATGGCATAAATCAATCTAGGGGAGGTAATTCAGTATTTGGCATGTGAAACGTACGAAAAAATATTAGTAGAAAAAGCAGAAAAATAACTAAGAAACTTCATCCCGTACCGGATCCACCCCAAAATCTAATCGGTTTGTGCCAGTCATGAGGCCAATCATCCCTGAAAATTTTATCTGAATTAATCCAGTGGATCTTGAGATATCTTGACAACAAACACAAACGACCGAAAACAATACCTAAGCCTTCAGAAGATAGAGTGAATTAAGTCACCTTTAGATATGTACATGAAATAAGCTGTGGAGTAAAGGACTGTAAAAAGGAGCATACACTTAATGCGTTGTAATAAAAAATCATATAATAATTTCGCTTGTCCCTCTTTTCGTTAGGTCGCATAACTGTTACGCTCTGTCCGTACCCCATAAATAATGTACTATTCCATTTTGATCTCATCGAAAGACAAACGAATTATCAGAAACGCTACTTGATTTCAGTCATAAAAGGGAAGAAAGAAACATAAAAGTGTTTAACGTTTCCTGCTAATACCTCATAAATAATGGATTATTCCGTTTTGATCAGGGAGAAAAGAGACTACATAATTTCAAAGAAAAAAACGAAACAAATAAAGACGATAAGTGTTTAACGTCTGTTTCAGTGAAAAGGAAAAATTCGTCATTTCAATTTTTTCCTTTGTATTTCTTTACATTTTTAAATAACGAACAGCATTCAATTTTATGATTGTTATTCCAATATTTTGTTGAAGTTAAATTTAAATATTTAACGATACGATAGTGGAATTTCTACGGATTGTTTACTGTCGTAAAACTTATTCAATCATTAACTTAAAAAAATTTCATCAGAAATTTCAAATCAGGAAAGTGTGAAATTTGTACGGATTAAAACTGATAGTGATAATAGTATTAAAACATAGTGGAATCTTTAGATTTGTACATGGAATAAGCTTTGAAGTGACGAACTGTAAAAAGGAAAGTAATTTTGATGCACTCTGATAAAAATAATCACAAGCACTGGAGTAAAGGGCCGTAAAAACAAAATCGTAATAGTCATAATAATCTTAATACTATAGTGACTATAGGTACCTCCATTACGTCACAAAAATCCATCATAAAAAAAAGTTTAAAAAGGTTAACTTAATAAAGGAAATTTTTCTATCCAAAACGTTTATAATATTATGAAGAGGAAAGATCAAAGTAAATTTTAATTATTTTATAAATTTTTTTAATCCCTTTTAACATTTTCAAAATTTTGTCAGAAAATTTTGTTTTTGATTTGGAGTTAGCGTGGTTAAAAATATTACGTCTATGTTATAATTGATTACGTCATTTTTTTTTCTTCACTCACTTTTTCGTTTCCGAACACATTAATTAGGAAATTCTCGCAAAAATCAAATATTTGTCGGATTTTAATGAAACTTTCAGTAATCATTAACAAATGAATAAAATTATTTTTGAATAGTCTTTAGATGTGTATATGAAATAAGATTTGGAGTAACGGTCTGTAAAAAAGAAAATATTTTTGATACACTCTAATAAATAATCATAATAGTCTTTATAATCTTAATAAAATATTGGAGTCATGAATAGTCATTAGATGTGTTCATGAAATAAGCTTTGAGGCAAAGGAAAATATTTTTGATACACACTAATAAATAATCATAATAGTCTTTATAATCTTAATAAAATATTGGAGTCATGAATAGTTATTAGATGTGTTCATGAAATAAGCTTTGAAGCAAAGGAAAATATTTTTGATACACTCTAATAAATAATCATAATAGTTTTAATAATCTTAATAAAATATTGGAGTCATGAATAGTTATTAGATGTGTTCATGAAATACGCTTTGAAGCAAAGGAAAATACTTTTGATACACTCTAATAAATAATCATAATAGTTTTAATAATCTTAATAAAATATTGGAGTCATGAATAGTCATTAGATGTGTTCATGAAATAAGCTTTGAAGCAAAGGAAAATATTTTTGATACACTCTAATAAATAATCATAATAGTTTTAATAATCTTAATAAAATATTGGAGTCATGAATAGTTATTAGATGTGTTCATGAAATAAGCTTTGAAGCAAAGGAAAATACTTTTGATACACTCTAATAAATAATCATAATAGTTTTAATAATCTTAATAAAATATTGGAGTCATGAATAGTCATTAGATGTGTTCATGAAATAAGCTTTGAAGCAAAGGAAAATATTTTTGATACACTCTAATAAATATTCATAATAGTTTTAATAATCTTAATAAAATATTGGAGTCATGAATAGTCATTAGATGTGTTCATGAAATAAGCTTTGAAGCAAAGGAAAATATTTTTGATACACTCTAATAAATAATCATAATAGTTTTAATAATCTTAATAAAATATTGGAGTCATGAATAGTTATTAGATGTGTTCATGAAATAAGCTTTGAAGCAAAGGAAAATACTTTTGATACACACTAATAAATAATCATAATAGTTTTAATAATCTTAATAAAATATTGGAGTCATGAATAGTCATTAGATGTGTTCATGAAATAAGCTTTGAAGCAAAGGAAAATATTTTTGATACACTCTAATAAATAATCATAATAGTTTTAATAATCTTAATAAAATATTGGAGTCATGAATAGTTATTAGATGTGTTCATGAAATAAGCTTTGAAGCAAAGGAAAATACTTTTGATACACTCTAATAAATAATCATAATAGTTTTAATAATCTTAATAAAATATTGGAGTCATGAATAGTCATTAGATATGTTCATGAAATAAGCTTTGAAGCAAAGGAAAATATTTTTGATACACTCTAATAAATAATCATAATAGTTTTAATAATCTTAATAAAATATTGGAGTCATGAATAGTTATTAGATGTGTTCATGAAATAAGCTTTGAAGCAAAGGAAAATATTTTTGATACACTTTAATAAATAATCATAATAGTCTTAATAATCTTAATAAAATATTGGAGTCATGAATAGTTATTAGATGTGTTCATGAAATAAGCTTTGAAGCAAAGGAAAATATTTTTGATACACTCTAATAAATAATCATAATAGTTTTAATAATCTTAATAAAATATTGGAGTCATGAATAGTTATTAGATGTGTTCATGAAATAAGCTTTGAAGCAAAGGAAAATACTTTTGATACACTTTAATAAATAATCATAATAGTCTTAATAATCTTAATAATATAATGAAACCGTAGTCTTAAGATGTGTACATGAAGGAACCTCTAGAGTAAAGGGCTGTAGAAAAGAGAATTTTACTAAAGAGGAATAATATATAACTGATTGGATATAGGAATATGAATATTTTCCGTTAGCACATCTTACACTTCTTCCTCATCGTAACAAGTTTTGCTATTATTAAACAAGAATGTGTAGTTATGTATTTTGTTCTGAAAATTGTGGAGCAACAAATATTGAAAGTGGATCTCATTTTTTTTTTTTTTTTTGCTTTGTCAGTGAAGAAACATACGACGTGATTCATCAAACGTACAGCGGAGATAGACGATTATCGGTGGTCGGATTAGTGGAAGATTAAGTGCAGATAATCCCTTAATTCATGTCTATTGGTAGAATGAGTATGGTTATAATTCTTGTCATTGTATATAAAGACGGAAATGGAAGAAAGAGAGAAGAAAGAAAGAGATAAAGAAAAACAAAGAGAAAAATAAATGAGACAGAAAGAAAAAAAGAAGGATGAGAAATAAATAAAAACCGAATTAGGTTTTAAAAGAGATTAACAAAGAGAAAGATTAAAAGATAGACACGGACAAGGATTTAAACAAATAAATTCGGGGAATAGAAAAGTTAGGAAAAAACGCTGAGAAGGACGAAAAGAAAGAATTCGAAAGAGATAATGAAATTAAGAACTAAAGGAAAGAAAACAGAATTATAGAGAGAGAGAGATGGGAGTGAGATGGAAAGAGAGAGGGAAAGAGAGAGAAATAGGTAGGAAATTAGAGAGAGAGGGGGGAATATTGAAAATGTACTGGACGTACGGAATGAAAGATAGAGGGTGTGAGATTGTTAAACTAAACGGCAAATATATTAGTCTGGTCGATATCAATGTTCCCCAGAAAAAAATGCTGCCAAGCTAAATATGGTATTTTTTTTTTTTAGAAAGGTCGTTGTGGTGCAGTGGATATCGGCTCGGAACGAGAAATCGGGGAGCCGAGTTCGAATTCCAGTTGAATTCATGGCATTCACTTACGCGCAAATACCCTTGGGAAAGGTATTAATCCGTCTCTTCCTTCCAGTTATGGGTTAAATAACAGGACAGATTGGGTTCTATAGCCTTGACTAACAACTAGTCTACTGCGGGATAATCTTCTGCTCAGTCAGTCATGTCTCTTTTGAGACATGATCGCCTAAGCGTGTTTCACGTTTGGCACTTAACTGACTGATGGTTTCCTCTTTTGGAAATTGAAAAGTTCTGATTTGGACCACCTTGGGAAAATTACTTATGGAGGATACTTTGCAAACCTGATCTGAAATAATGAACCTGAAGTAAAACGTAGCCGTATTTCGCCATTATCAATTGACATATATCAGTAGTTACGCATTTAGCAGTGAAACAGAAGATAACATAAAGAAATAAGACAAAACAAAGAACCACCAGCTCTATATACCTCTTACTGAATGACATACTCACCAAACACCCACAATATAAAGAATAATATATATCTATAGAAGTGACGAGGGTGGACGTTGTGTAAGTATTTGTTTGTTTGATAGATTCCACTTAGCGTCTGCATATTGCGGTCTAGCTCGACGAAGTTGCGCTCAGATGTAGATCAAAATTTTAGAACGCTAACGACACCTTGAAATTTATCAGAAAGCCAAAATTAGGGGTAGAAAAATGTATATTATCACCCGACAATGTATAGATTATAATATAGAATCGATCACCCCACTTTATATTATCTATATCTATATATGTTGCCCCTCCCCCTCCCACCCTAATCCAACAGAGACATTCTACATTGTTATCTATATCTATAAAAGTGACGAGGGCGTAAGTATTTGCTATGTAAATTCATCATGTTTTTTATTCTTATCCGTTAAACTACCCGAGTGAAACCGGGCTAAACTGCTAGTTGACGGATAAAACAATCTGCAGCGAAAGACAGAAAGCAAAAGTTGACAGTCGGACAAATATTTTCGAATGCTTCCAATCAACCTATATGTTTCTCTAAGACCTTGCTCTTACTCTTACTGTGTGATGCTTTCAAGATGGTCACGTGATATCTACATTTTGTAAACCAGACAACAAAGTATGGAAGTTTTATATCTCAGAAACCACTGATGCTGAGCACGTGTATTTTTTTTCTGGTTATAATAGCGACAAATTGAGAACATAATTTTATCTTCTCTTTGGCATCTTCTTTTTTGACAATCTGGTCAGTAAAACATAACACCTATTCGAAGAAGACGGTCTTATATACTAAAAGCAATTTATAACTAGAGAATGAGAAAATAACTACATAGAAATAACTCATTACATCAAGGAACCGACTAAGCAACTTGAGGATTGAAAGTAATGTTTTGCTAAGTAAACTGGTGATTCACCAGGACAATGGAAGTGCTTTTTTTAAGTGTGTATATCTTTTCACATCTTTGTTATATCTGCCAAAAATTTGATCCTTGGTACAAAAGCCAGAAAATTATAGAATTTGAAATCTTAAATTCAAACACTATCGCAAAAATATGAGGCCAGAAAATAGCATTTCATCAAAAAAGCTTATATGATATCACAAACGAGTATTGAAATGGCAATTTCCTAAGCGCAGCTTAGATGTGACACGAGGCCGAATGTATGGGACATCCAGCCACCTCGAGGTGCTCAAACGAGATGTTCCCAACTTCACCAACAAAAAAGCAAACAAAACAACGCAAAGGACCTGATATAATTTAGAATAAATGTTTAAATAAATTAGCATTGTCTTCTCATTTGTCCTGTTCTTGTAGAGCCAAACTAATGTTGTTTCAATCAGTGATCCCAACAATCAATGCATGCTGTTACCAGTGTTTGCGCTCAAGTACTCTTGAACAAAATCTTGCATTTACAATTCACAAACAGCTGTAATTTCTCAGGATCTAGATTGGTAAGAACTGGGATTAAAATAGCGTCTCTCAACCCCAGCTGCAAGGATCAAGTTGACAATGAACAAAAATCTTCCAAACCATAGCCTGAAGATAGGCACGAAGACTGTAAAACAAAACTGACCGTTCAGTCTTTCAGGCCGTAACTTATTCGTCGGTGTTGTGTCACACTCCATATATTTGATAAAAGAGTCCAATGTATTGCATGGTTTTCCTCCCTCTATATATACTGACAAAAATCTGAGACCCTCCATATGCAACTTGGACAGGAGAAGCAGTTGCAACAGCTAAATTAGCGCAATAAGACTGGATCTAACTTTGATTTATGAATAAACCTGATTATTTCACATTTCCCACACCCAAATACAATAGCCGTGTCTACATCTGCCTCGTTTTGGATCACACGATGACCGTCTGCTTCCAAAAATCGACATAACATCTTGACAAACTGATCTTTGTTCTTTTCGTTTGAGCGGAAAAGCTCTTGATGAACAGCAATTTGCAGTTTTTATTTGATTTGATTGTTAGCAGAACTCTGACCTGCAATTCGCTGATGTTCATGGTCTTCTATGGACAGGCCTGCATGACTATAATAAATGATGGTTGATGGCCTGTACTCGGCTTTCATGTAGCTCAGATACTGTGCAACCACGTCGCTCTATGTCAACCTAGGCAACCACATCACTCATTGTGTTAGTGACTGAAATTCAAATACGTCAGGGTCAGATGATGTTTAAGCAGGGCTTTGTTTGTCTTTCTTCTTTTGAAATCCTCGAAAATTGAAGTTGGAAGTGAAGTGAGTTCGAACTTGAAGAACGGAGTCACATTTCGTTTTTTTTTTTTTCAGCAGAACAACCAACCTTGTAAATAGCATTACGGTCAACATGAGCATTTTGACCATCAATCTTTTTTCCAGTTCAACAAACGTACACACTTGAGAACTGCTTTTCGCTGAGCTCTCTAAAATATTCGCGTTGTTAAGTTTCTTTTGGATATAGCGACCAGTCGCATCGACGACATCACACTTGATTTCAGCTTCATCGGATGCTGCCAAACCAGATGATACTAATCGTAGCTCTGGCTGGCTTAGGTGAAAGGGCTTGTGTCAGAGATCTAAATAAAGACAGGAGTTATATCAAAATATCTCTCTTCCGAGGTGCACTAATCATCTCTAAGTTCTGCTCGCTGTTTCTATGTGAAAGACCGGTAAATGTTGTCACGAAATCAGGCACTTGGGCGTATGTGTGCATGCTATACACCCACACCAATCACACTGATTCCATAAACCCTCGTCAGCTTACCTCTGCTCTTTATGGATCTTATCATCACTTGTTCAATCTTGAGATCAGTTGACAATCTGGCCCAGTAACGGTCACTGCGTCGCACATAATGATGCCTGTAATCTGAGAACCGCTGATGCAACCAAAAATGCCTTTCAGCCAATTCTAACATCCATTGTAGGTACAATCAGGAACTTTTTCCATAGTTGAAATACCCCGGTTGCTGTTAATGAATTTAGAATCTGCCCCACCGTCACAAAATGAAAATTTCACTCCCTTTTTCTTTCGGCATGAATAATCAGCTTCATCGTGTTGATGAACTTAATGTAGGCCAGCCATAAATTTGATGTCCTTGATTTACTCCTGAGTTCATGTATCAAAGTATCCAGCACTCTTTGTAGTTTTGAGAAGGCTGAAGATTTGCCAATGTCATTCGTACTGATCTCGTGCATTTGGCGTTTATTATACAAATCTTTTATTTCATCCACATCAGACCGTTCTAGTTTCTTAGGCAAATAGCCGTGCACCACATTTAATATGACCGATACGCGAAAACCGCTTACAAATAAACTACACAAGTGGCGAAGAAGCATGTTTCATTTTATAGCACCTGTTTTATTTTTTGCAAAGAAAGTGCTGCTTAGAAAAACGGCCGTAAAAAAAAGTTCCCAAGGTGGATGAGATAGGAATTTTTATTTTCTTGCAGGATATAAAATTCCGCTTTCAACGATATAAAACATGTCTCGGTAACATTCTTTTCCGGGTACACCTTATATTCACTCTAATCCGACCAAACTATATAATGAAGAAAGATTATATATATATATATATATATATATATATATATATATATATATATATATATATATATAGAGAGAGAGAGAGAGAGAGAGAGAAAGAGACAGACAGACAGACAGACAGAGAAGGAAATGAATTAAATCGACATATTTCTAATTTATTTCTTTAAACGTTATTTTTAATAAACACTCATATTTGAGTAGATATTCTGTTTTTTTTTGTTTTGTTTTTTATTAAACGGTATATTTGTTTACTTACATATACTCTCATGAATATTCGAGAAATCTTGTTAGGAAAATATGCGCACTCTCCGGCAAAATTCGAACCTGCGTCCCCTGATCTAACGCGCTTTTTGACGTGGTGTCATTATTAGTAAGCTTGTCTCGTGGCTTAGACCGCCGACCACATAGGACCCCACAATCAAACAAAACACGAATAGTACTTTTGAATACGTTTGTTTGCCTGACAATTGCGTTTAGCATGAAACAGACTGTCGCTTCTTGATTTTCACTCTTCCGACTGACGCCATTTCGGTTGGGTTTCAATCCTGGGTAAAAAAGCAATCGGAGTCTAACCGTACTGATGAGTTGTGATACGGCGAAACAGATCTGTCTGCGGATGACAATATATATATATATATATATATATATATATATATATATATATATATGAGATTTGTTAAAGACGACTGATAAGTAGTTGTCTATATTTCTAATAACGTACAGCAATTAAGATTTTTATTTAATTTTCCTTGTGTTCGAACAAGTGTATTAAAACTGACCAAAAGTTCTGCATATCCGAGCAATTCCGGCTATTCTTTTAGCCATTATCAAGGACGATTTTTATCCTTATGAGTTTTTAGATATGAATCTGAAGTTACAGGAATGTTTTATTTTCCAAATATAGCTAATGAAACTATGAACACGGCCATAGCGTGCTGAGTCTATAATAAACGACTGTTTCATTGTGAGTAGATTATCTGTAGTAGAGATTTAAATATTTCTATGTGTCAATCTGTTTTTGCATATTTATCGAATAAGCTTAAATTCTTAATTTTTCCCCAACATATTCGAAAACATAAATTATTATTAATAAAGTTTTTCTTTTATCTTATACTGTTTTTAAATATTCCACGACTGTGTTGGGGGAATTTTTCTTTCTTTACTCCGGTTGAATAGTTCAGTCTTCTCGTCATTAATAGCCGATTTCACTTTGTGCTAAGTCTCGTAGATTCTCGGTAACTCTCATACGTTACTTTCTGTTACTAATTCTTTATGAAAACAATCTCTTTGAAGAATCATTTGAATACAAAGACACATTCCAGAACTGTACGTAGGGACACCCAAAATTCGCGCCACGATTTGAAAGTGCGCGTATTTGTGAAATCAGTTGGAAGACATTTAAATGACATCATATTTTGATTAAGCCAATTAATTTTTTTTATATATTTGAATATAGCAATTTACTAAGCGTATCTCAGATGTACCGCAAGGCCGAATGCATAGAGCCCTCAGTGAAGATCGAACTTTTCACTCAGTCCTAATTGATTTTGAAGACAAGCTTGCTGACAATGACACCGCGTCGAACAGCCCATGATACATTTTCATATACACTTATTATTTTATTTATTAAATAAAGATGTTATCCGGTTCAATTTTCAATCCAATTTTTAGTTCACCTTTTATATTGTCTGACTTGTCCATTGAGCGAATAGATGATAAGAAATACATTTTGACACCTTAAGAACGAGCATGTAGTATATAAAGAGTAAACTGTCGGCAAATTTGAACACGTCTTCTTTGTCCTTTAGATAGTTATCTAATAACGACAGGGTCTTACCAATTAGGCAACGAGAAAAGTGTTGTAGTACCTATATTTAAGAATTCTGGCGAACCCTCAGACCCCGCCAATTACCGTCCTATTAGTCTCCTTCCAATCTTTGGCAAAGTTTTCGAAGCCATTATCAACGCCGAGGTGATTCAGCACCTTATGACCAACGGGCTTCTCTCTGACAAACAGTATGGGTTTCGCTTCACCAGGTCTACTGCTGATATGCTAACGACCATTACCGAGTACATATACCAGGCACTCGACAAGAATGGTGAAGCCCGAACCGTTGCCTTGGATATCTCCAAAGCATTCGACAGGGTCTGGCATGCTGGCCTCTTGTGCAAACTGCGGAGCTATGGGATAACTGGACATCTGTTTGACCTCATCCAGTCCTTCCTCTCTAACCGCACATTAAAGGTGGTATTAAATGGGCATGCCTACCAAAACTACCAGACGAACGCGGGCGTCCCTCAAGGTTCTATCCTAGGTCCCACGCTATTTCTGATCTACATTAATGATCTCCCCGACACCATTAGATCCCAAGTTGGCATGTATGCCGACGACACAACAATCTACTCCCGCATCGATCAGAAACCAGGTCTGGACGACAAAATGAACCTCGCTGCCGCACTTGAAAGGGACCTCCAATCCGTAGTGACCTGGGGTAGGAAATGGTTGGTAAATTTCAATGCCTCCAAAACAAAGCTGTTATCAACTAACCACCATAGACAATCGCATCTACCTCCCATTAGCATGGGACAGGCTAGCCTCCCAGAGAGTAAAATACTACGCCTCCTTGGCCTTACACTCTCGGCGGACCTCAAATGGAATGACTATATTGAATCCATTGCCAAATCTGCTGCTATGAAAGTGGGCTCCCTGTGCAGGGCCCGGAAATTTTTCCCACCTGAAACTATTCTGCACATATACAAATCTACCATCCGCCCGTGTATTGAATATTGCTGCCATATATGGTCGGGTGCCCCTGCTGCTCTCCTTGGGCTTCTTGACAAAATACAAAGAAGGATCTGTAACGTGGTTGATACTGACTGGCAGACCGGCTGCAGCTGCTCTCACACCGGCGTGATGTAGCTTCCCTGTGCCTCTTCTACAAGTACTTTCATGGCTTCTGCTCCGATGAGCTTAGATCACTGGTGCCGCCTAAGCACGAATTTACGCGAGATACTAGATTAGCAACTAGGTCCCACCCTTTTACAGTTAAACAAATAAGATGTAACCGTAAATTCTACTCCAACAGCTTCTTTTCTCGCGCTTCCCGCCTGTGGAACTCCCTTCCACAAGTCTGCTTTCCCGACAGCTACAATCTCCAGGTGTTTAAATGTAGGGTCAATAGACACCTCCTATCACACTAACTCCCAACTATTCTCACAACACTCTCATCTACCCAACCCTCATTCTCGGTATCCTCACCCGCCTATCACCCACCCTCTGTTATTTCCTATATTTAATCAGCCTTTCTCCACTCTATGTAGCCCCCTGCACAGTAGTGGCAGTGACATACCTTGCTCTGGGTGAAACGCTTATAAAAAAAAACAACCTATAGTCTTTCTTTATGTGAACGTCACTCAGTTGATCCTCAGTTCTAGGTGAGAAATCAGGTGCGAATACCCCAGACGAATCAAATGTTAACCTTTCTTTTTAGCAGAGTTCATATTGCAATTTTTAACATCAAAAAATTGCAATATAAACTCTGGTAAAAATAAGGATTACTGAGCATTAGGTTTATAAGTTCCCAAAATTCAGTTGTTCAGTTGTAACCAAGGACACATGGCCTAGTGGATATAGACGTTGATTAGTTTCTGTGACTTGACCCAAAGAGTTGTGAGTTCAATACCAGGCTACAGCAGTGGTGAACAAGTAACTTGCAGGGTAAGAGAGAGATAACTCATAACGTCTAATAGTGGTATTACTAGGCAAGGGATGAGAATGATATACACCACTAATTGTAATAAAGGATTCAGTTCTAAATTCCTAGCAGAAGAAGGCCGGAACGTACAACGGCTGAAACGTCGTAAAAATTGCAACAAAGATGAAGACAAGAGCCCGAATATTGTAAATACTGTAAATACTACCTCATCTCAGAAATATAGACGAATACTTGATGTGTACCAGTCAGTAGTACTGACATCACAACACTATGATGCAGATTCTTGGAATCTATACCTTTAACTCGTCAATCAACTTCATTGATGCCTTCCACATGCTTTGCCTACGTACGATCTGCAATAGAAAACCGGGAGATCGCATTAGAAACACTGAAATTCTTGCTAAATCAAACATGACGAGTAGTGAAGCCATCCCAATGAAAATCCAACTCAAGTGGGCTGGATATCAGATGAAAGAACTATAATAATAATAATAATAATAATAATAATAATAATAATAATAATAATAATGATAGGCGTGTGCAAGTGTTCTTAGGCTGTAAGCACACGACCGGATCTCTCTAAAAAAAATTTTTTTTTTTTTTGCCAAATGCTCCGTGTCCGCACCCCACCGTTGTTCGATTCCTGTTTGCTTCGGTGCGAACAATAAATAGGAAAGATCTTGTTCACATTCAATATAGAAACTGAAGACGTGTGGACTGAGGGAAAAATCTCGAATACGGCTGTCTCAAAATTTTGCTTTGGTGAGGAGTCTTGGTTCGGACAAACAAGGTTCTTCAAACACATGGAATAATTCACCTGAAAGCTTTAGCGCTGATACTTCTGTCTTCTCTCACGATAGACAGATTTAGGTCAAAAGATTTCGAACTTCTAAGAATCGTGACCCTCTATGCATGACCACAGTTTATGGCGACCCACTCAAATTTCCTGGGCAAAAACACATGAAAGAATATAAAGAATATTATTTATATGAATAGGTGAAATTTTATATCCTTTTTACGATGACGAACTTAAGTGACAGCATGACCAACCCTGATTTGTTACACTCTTCAAAACAGCATACTACAACAGCAGCTGGCAATGAAAACCTGAGTCTTGAACTATCCCAATAGATAGCGTTTAATCGAAGCTAATGCGTAATTCTAGTATAACCCACTAATAGTCCGCTTGTGACTCACCAGTGTATTGCGACCCATAGTTTGGGAAACACTGCTCTAGATATTTCCTTCCGCCAGCGAGAACTCTGTCTACATCGATCTTCTACATCTCCTCTTACTTTAGCCGTGACTCTGCATATTATGTAGAGTGCAAGCTGAAGCCAACGACCGGAATTCTTTAACTTCCGAATGATTGTAACTTGATCCCGAAAGTGTTTATATATTTATATAATTTAATCAATTTTCTCTACTTTTGGACAGCGGATCGTTGCTTTGAAACTTTTACATTTCGATTTTACTTTCAAAGTAGATAGTTGTTCCAGGCCCAGAAAAATCATTTATATGAGCTGTAAATTATTTTTTCTTGAGTAGGTGAGTGTTCTAATCAGCCAAACCGGCACCTGTTGTATCACAAGTAATCTTTTTAAAAATGAAACAGTGTTATTCAGGATTTCGGTGATTATGTTTCACCACAGTTTTCTTTTTTTTTATTATTATCTGCTTATTAACTTTTCCTGTTACCTTCTTTTTTCATTATCCCACTCATAGATTGAGTGCCACTCAAAGGTGGAGAGCACAGGTTAATCATGATACTTGACCCATAGCTGGAAGAAAAGAAATACAGTCATACTTTTCCTAAGTTTAGTGACTCGGTCAGAATTTGAACCCGGCTCACTAGTTCTGCATTATTAACCACGTTTGTTGCTGGGGACTTTTCACACATCTACTATTATTCACTGGTTATTTTCTAATTTTCTTTATTTACAGTCAGGTGAACATTTTTATAATAGATTTATTAGTCGAACTACAGAGTTGGAAGGACATTAATGCTTGTTTCAATTCTTTTATGGTAATTAATTCGTTTGCCTTTTTTTCTTTTTTCATGGAGTGCCCAGCGAATCATTGTCATCTTTCTAACGGTAAGTAATACAAACCAGAGCGATCGGTTATGTAACCCGATTATAAAATCTCGATAATAAACTAGGAATTAAACATTTTCTTCACAGATACACCCTTGTGCAAATTAATTGAAACAACAGCTTCAGTTTCTTTTTTTTTTTTCTCGCTATAGGGTCAGTTTTAGATTCACTGGATTGGTAGGGTGTAATCGATTTCTATTTTTCCTCAGATTATGTCATTTGTAGTGGCGTGCAATAATATGAATATACACCCTTGAGAAAATTAATTGAAGCAACTCCTTAAGTTTCCTTTCTTTCACCATACGGCCATTTTTAGACTCACTGTAAAAAATTTGTTCGACGTTAAAAAATATTGCGTCATCCGTGATTTCATCAGATTTTTATCATGCTCAGACACTATTGTCTCGACTGCGGCCATTGTCTGCGATGGATGTTACTTCAAGGAAGCGTACGAAAATTGTAACGCTGCATGAACATACTGGCAAACCTTACAGAGAGATCGCGGATATTGTTGGTGTCAGCCTTTCAACTGTCAGTCGTGTCTTCAAGGCAAAGAAACAAACTGGATCTCCCAGTCCAAAACGTGACCATACGTGACCAGGTAAAGTGTGAAAGATCCGAGGAAGACATTATTCGTTTGGTTTCAATTAATTTGCACCTCGGTGTATTTTCACTAGCTTTTAATATGTTATTTTCCAGTACAGTTTTCACCTACACTTTGATAGGTGTTAGTTTTTATTTATTTATTTTGTATCAACTAGGTTGTTAGCAACCCACCCTAATTGCCACCGAATGAAGGAGCAATGCTCCGACCATCCGACTAAATTAACCGAAGAAATGAGAAAGTTGTCAAAATAGGCAAATGTAACCATCACTTCTTCTCTACTAGTTTCTTTTCTCGCACATCCGCAAGTGGATCTCCCTTCTGCATGCTTGCTTCCCTGATAGCTACAATCTTCAAAGGTTTAAGTGTAACGTCAATTGCCATCATCTATTTCCTTGACTCACAACTCTCTCTCTTATCCTTTCTTCGACATCTCCCTGTAGCGTTTTTGTTTCGTTTCTAGCTTTCCTCTCCTCTCACTGAACGCCCCTGCGCACCGGTGGTAGTACTGCCTTATTTGGGGTGAAATTATTATTGAAAAAGAAAAAAAATGAAGAGACTGCTGATATTTTGGAGTTACTCAATGAGAATAGAAGGCTTGGAGAATTTAACTCTCATATGTCACATTAGATATAAGAGGAGCGAAGTATAACGTTATTGTATTTCCTTTAGTTAGGTTTCTCGAATGCACAGTTTAATAAATTAATAAAAACGAGACGTCTATTTTAAATATGAAGTGTCCACTATAATAACGTTTGAAGTAATAAAATGTCGGATTAGAAACAAATCAAATAAAACACTGTCCCCATCTTTGTTGCCTTTTGTATGACGTTTCGGCCGTTGTACACTCCGGCCTTCTTCAGGGGCTAGGAATTTCAGATTGAACCCTTTGTTATGCTCATTTTTATTCCTTGTGTGAAGCAGCTTTTGGTTGTCAAGAGTTATCTACCTTCAACCGGACTCTCTAATTTACTTGTTTACCACTGCTGTAGCCTGATATTGAACTCACAACTCTTTGGGTCAAGCCACTGGAATTAACCAACGTCTATATCCACTGGGCCATGTATTTTTAAGAATAACTGAATTTCTGAGACTCATATACCTGATGCTCAGTAACGATTTTTTATTTGCAATTTTTTTATGTTAATAGTTTTTTCTAGTATTTTTACCAGTTCGTATTGCGCAAGGAATGAGAATGAGATACCCCAGTGGTTGTAATAAAACGTTCGGTTCGAAATTCCTAGCACCTGAAGAAGGCCGGATTGTACAACGACCGAAACGTCGTACAAATGGAAACAAAAATGAGGACAATAGTCCGAATAATGTAAATAGTTTAAATACTACCTCATCTCAAAAATATAGACTCATACTGAATATTTTAGAAGTATGTCTATATGTGTTCGATAATATACAGGGTGTCCATAAAGTCCGTGTGCACTTTAAAAAAAATTATAACTTTATTTGTATTTGTGATAGAAATAATATGTAAAAAATGTTATAAAGTTTAATGTACCTAGTTTTAAGTATAGTTATTGAATAATTCTTTACAACAAAATTTGCAACAATTTTAGATAAGTAAACAGATGGGTCGGAAGTGGTGTACCATTTTATTAACCTCCACGTTCGCCAGATTTTGCTCCATTTGATTTTTTTATGGGGACATGTGAAAACAATTGTGTATGCAACCAAACCTAGTTCATTAGAAGATTTGAAAGCTAAATTAACTAATATGATTTCAGCATTACTGTAAATCAGTTGGCAAATATTTTCCGTGAACTGCAAAATCATATTACCCTTTGTATTGCTAATGATGGAGGACATGTGGAAACTTAAATAAAATTTCAATAAAACCTTAAAAGATATAGATTTACTTCTTTCTAATCCTTTTAAGAAATTATTTCTATCGCAAATACAAATAAAGTAATCAATTTTTTAAAGTGCACACGAACTTTATGGACACCCTGATAATTTTATGATGTATTATATTTGTAGGGTAATGGGTATAATTTTGTCACTATTCAAGATAAAGCGTACTTAAATGTAAGCAGTATGGACAACGTAGTCAATCTTCAAGCCATGTAGACTTTGCCTGAGGATTGCGTTTAGGCTTGAAACGGACTGTCGCCATTCGGAGTTGTTTTCTGTATCTACACTGATCACACCCACACACTCGCGCACACATACCCACACACACACACACACACACACACACATGACAAAATATTGTTTTAAAGTATTCTAAAGTTAAGTTTAAAGTTGATTTAAAGTGATCAATATCGGGGATAGAGCGTATGTAATTACAGTGTTGACTTCAGTGGACACTGAAGTCAACACCCTGCGGCGACAATCTATTTCATGCTTAAACATAATTGTCTCGCCTGGCGATTACGTATAAGCATGAAACAGAGTGTCGCTGCTCGGTGTTGTCTTCTATATCCATTTAAAGGACATTGTAAATTACCATGGTTTCTTGGGGTAGATAGTTGCGTAGTTTCCCGTTGTCTTCCCCACATTTTTTAATTAAGAGCTGTTTGTCTCCCTTCAGGTCGTAGGCAATCATGTTTCCTTGTCTTTGTTATCTGTTAATTACCAAGACTTCCTTAGGTATTTAGTGAAGAGGTATCCTGTTTCTTACTTCTTTAGTTGAAATACAAAGTTTGGTACTACTCAAATAAACTGGTCCACATGCCATTACTTTCTGCAGTAGACTGGTTGCTAACCAAAGTTATAGAATCCAATCTGTTCTGCTATTTAATCCATAGCTAAAGGTGGAAGTAACGGATTAATAACTTTCCACGGGTATTTGTGCGTATGTGAATGTAAGGAATTTGACTGGAATTCAAATTCGGCTCTCCGATTTCTCGTTCCGAGCCGATATCCACTACACCATAAAGAAACTTTTTTGTGCATTAGCATTCTTTACACTTTCCATACACTTATAAAAACATATTGATTTTTAATCGGTTTAGAAGGAGGATCCTGTTCATGGTATCGATATAGGGGAAAATCGATCAGTAACTGTTGCAGAGTTATTGGACCTGTCTGTTATTTACAAATGTCAAGTTTGAAAGCGAAGTAACAGAAGTGATATTTGAATTTAAATTTTTTTTTCTATCGTGTTTTTATACTTTAACCTAAAAATTAAAAACAAAATTTTAATTATTTTGTAAGGGATTTGTTGGAAGTCAGTCAGTTAAGTGCCATACGTGAAACACGCTTGGGCGATCATGTCTCGAAAGAGACATGACTGACTGGGCAGAAGATTATCCCGCAGTAGTTTGTCATTGCTTTCTGCTGTAGACTGTTTGCCAGCCAAGGCTATAGAACCCAATCTGCTCTGTTATTTAACCCATAACTGGAAGAAAGAGACGGATTAATACCTTTCCCAAGTGTATTTGCGCGTAAGTGAATGCAATGAATTCAACTGGAATTCGAACTCGTTGGAAGTACACGCACTAAATTCCTTTCCATATACTTGCTTCCCTGAAAACTGCAATCTCCAAAAAAATTAAATACAAAGTCAATTGCCATCTTTTATCTTCTTGACTAACATCCTTTCCCTGACAACCCTTGTATCATGTTTTTCTTCCTTTCCACTTCACTCTCATGCAACCCTCTTCACACCTGTATTCTCATCCTTTTCTTACTCATTCTCTGACTCCCCTGTAACTTATTCCTCTTTCTCATTACACCTCTTCTGTAACCCCCAGCAAACCAGTAGAAGTTCTGCCTTGTTTGGGGTGAAATGATTAAAAAACAAGGGGATATTTGAGGTTAATAATTATTTATCTTAAATAAAGAATAAACGAATACATAATTTTATTGATTTAAGTATTTTCTTTTTTGTTTTTAATTAAAATGTATAAATTCATTTATTCGTTATTGGAAAGGAATCTTTTTATACTGCAATAAATATGTCTGTTTTCTAAGAAAAACAATCATAAATAAATACATCATTTTGTTAATTTATGTAAATTTATGTTTTTTGATTAAAATGTATATATCCATTTACTCGTTATTTGAAAGCAATCTTTTTATACTGCCTTAAAATATTTTTAACATAAACAGTTCCAATAACTTCGTAAAATGTAGGAATCGATTTGACACTGCATCGATATTCTAAACAAGAATTCTTCTAAAATAAGTGCACATTGCATGTTGTGTAAATTTTTGTGTAAATTGTTCTTAATTATGAAATTTAGGTTTGGTATATTAGGGTTTTGGTTATATGTAGGAATTCTAAGACCGGCCATGTTTTTTTTTTTGTTTTTTTTTATTGTTCTCTGTCATTCCCTTGCTAACTGGACACATGGCTTGGAGGTGATTCCCCCCTCCATCACACTACTGTCTGTTACTGCTTGCTTAAGGTAACTTAATCTCTCCAGAACTGTATAGAAGAAACAGAATGAAGATAATTTTTGAAATTTTCTTAACTTTTTTCTGTCAGCAAGCCTGCAACTTGGTGAGTTTAGCCAGTGTGATCTTATTTTTTATTATTTTTTGAATTATTTATTTACTTATTTTTACTTGTATTTTTTATTTTATTTTATTCTTTTTCGGTTCTTATCTTTTCTGCCTAATTTTTGTGTAAATTGTTCTTAATTATGAAATTTAGGTTTGGTATATTAGGGTTTTGGTTATATGTAGGAATTCTAAGACCGGCCATGTTTTTTTTTTGTTTTTTTTTATTGTTCTCTGTCATTCCCTTGCTAACTGGACACATGGCTTGGAGGTGATTCCCCCCCTCCATCACACTACTGTCTGTTACTGCTTGCTTAAGGTAACTTAATCTCTCCAGAACTGTATAGAAGAAACAGAATGAAGATAATTTTTGAAATTTTCTTAACTTTTTTCTGTCAGCAAGCCTGCAACTTGGTGAGTTTAGCCAGTGTGATCTTATTTTTTATTATTTTTTGAATTATTTATTTACTTATTTTTACTTGTATTTTTTATTTTATTTTATTCTTTTTCGGTTCTTATCTTTTCTGCCTAATTTTTGTGTAAATTGTTCTTAATTATGAAATTTAGGTTTGGTATATTAGGGTTTTGGTTATATGTAGGAATTCTAAGACCGGCCATGTTTTTTTTTTGTTTTTTTTTATTGTTCTCTGTCATTCCCTTGCTAACTGGACACATGGCTTGGAGGTGATTCCCCCCTCCATCACACTACTGTCTGTTACTGCTTGCTTAAGGTAACTTAATCTCTCCAGAACTGTATAGAAGAAACAGAATGAAGATAATTTTTGAAATTTTCTTAACTTTTTTCTGTCAGCAAGCCTGCAACTTGGTGAGTTTAGCCAGTGTGATCTTATTTTTTATTATTTTTTGAATTATTTATTTACTTATTTTTACTTGTATTTTTTATTTTATTTTATTCTTTTTCGGTTCTTATCTTTTCTGCCTAATTTTTGTGTAAATTGTTCTTAATTATGAAATTTAGGTTTGACTTATACTAAGTTAAAACTTCATTAACTTCAGTCACATATTTATTTTTTTTAATTGGAGTAGATAGTACCTTCTATCGCCAGGTCTCACACTCCACCCCCTTCTTTTGGACAGGAGTAGAGTTGATCGCCTTGTTTCTAGTTTAGGAAGGGGTTCCCGAGTAGATAGATTAAACTAATTGGAGTAGATAGATTAAACTATCGCCCGGTTCACACTCCACCCACATCTATTGAACAGGTGAAGAGGCTCATCCCTTGTTTCCTGTTTAGGATGCGGTTTCCGGTTTTCTCTTTTCCAATCTTTTCACTCTTTTCCTTTATTATTTTTTTTTTTTTTTTCAATTGGAGTAGATAGACTAAACTATCGCCCGGTTCACACTCCACCCACATCTATTGAACAGGTGAAGAGGCTCATCCCTTGTTTACTGTTTAGGATGCGGTTTCCGGTTTTCTCTTTTCCAATCTTTTCACTCTTTTCCTTTATTATTTTATTTTTTTTTTCAATTGGAGTAGATAGACTAAACTATCGCCCGGTTCACACTCCACCCACATCTATTGAACAGGTGAAGAGGCTCATCCCTTGTTTCCTGTTTAGGATGCGGTTTCCGGTTTTCTCTTTTCCAATCTTTTCACTCTTTTCCTTTATTATTTTATTTTTTTTTTTCAATTGGAGTAGATAGACTAAACTATCGCCCGCTTCACACTCCACCCACATCTATTGAACAGGTGAAGAGGCTCATCCCTTGTTTCCTGTTTAGGATGCGGTTTCCGGTTTTCTCTTTTCCAATCTTTTCACTCTTTTCCTTTATTATTTTATTTTTTTTTTCAATTGGAGTAGATAGACTAAACTATCGCCCGGTTCACACTCCACCCACATCTATTGAACAGGTGAAGAGGCTCATCCCTTGTTTCCTGTTTAGGATGCGGTTTTCGGCTTTCTCTTTTCCATTCTTTTTACCCTTACGTAGCCCCCTGCGCATCAGTGGCGTTACTGCCTTGCTCGGGGTGATATGATTAAAAAAAAAAAAAAAAAAAAAAAAAAATATGTGTGTATAATTTTCTGTATGACTTAACGGCATAAACTCTCTCTGAGAACATAGCACGTTTATTATTCCTTTTGGGGTGGTATTTCTTTCAGTTCGTGAAATAGTGTTATTATAACATGGATATTATAATGCCCATAAGAGTAAAAATTCAAAATGGAAGAATATTATTTGGCGACTTACTCGATATGTGACATTATTTACCCTCTTGACCCTTCTCAATAGCATTTATGCGAAAGTGAACGTAAGGGTGTTACCCGGAATTTGAACTCGGCTCTATAATTTCATTTTCCGGATTATATCCGTTACAGTAATTTATATAAATAAGGGCAAGCGAAGGATCGAGAAATGAGGTAATGGATAATCTTAGTTGTGAAGACCCGTGAAATTTCCACGGATCCGGTTATTCATAAAAAGCACAGTTGTGTCCTACCCTGTTACTGAGTGCTTTCATATTTCGCTGTCACTAATATTTGATTGGATATAAAGAAAGGGTGAATATATAAGGGTTTAACTGCGAAGTTATACCTGTATTTGTTTGTCGACACGAAAAGATAAAAAGAGTGAGTGCAACCCACGAAAGGAAATATTCCAAAAGGTTCCATTCACAAAAGATTTAACTGTCAAACAAGAGAAAAAATAGACAATAAAAATGTAAAGTGCGTGAAACTTTACTCAAAGTTTCCATCACTTATACAATTTCTAGCAAGTACATATATTTATATGTAAAACTTAAAATGTTTTGTACATACCTGCACGCGTGTTCTTACTCATTCAATTTCTTTTATGTTTGTACTAAAACTTTTTTCTTCTTTGTATACACACCGAAAAAAATCGTCTTCGTGTGTGGCCATAAAACACACGAACCATTTATTAAAAAATAGTTACCTCACAAAAGTCAAAGAAAAAAATCGGCTTTTGCAGGAAAAGAAGTCTTTTTTTTAAATTCAAATAAATAGATAAAAAAAGAAAAGTAAAAAAGAAGGGACACAACGAATGAGAATGCAGAGGAGAAGGCTTCACGGAATCTGTTTTTTAAAAAAATAATTGTTTGAAGTTATTTATTTCATGTTTTCTTGTTGGTTGGTTTCTGTTCAAAGACACGATTCTTAGCGGATAATTAAAAAAATCCTGACGATTAACTCCCCCCCCACTTCACTTCACCCCGCCTTTACTAGACGCTTCAACACGCATGCGCGTGAACACGGACATGTACGGTTATGCGAAATGTAGATATTTTTTTAAGGAACTACATGTGTCCTTTTGTCGGCTCTGAACAGAAATAGCATGCAAATCATTATCAGCAGCAATTTTAAGACAAAGAATAAGACATTCGCTTACACATATATTTACTTACGTAAACGTATACAAGAAATGTAGGTGTATGCAAAAACGTAGAGGCACGCATATAAAAATGCGGGTTAGGAACATTGTCTTTTTTAAGATTTATACGTGAAATGTTTATCGATAAAAAAATGAGGAAAAGAAATGCAATAATGAAATTTGAAAATAGAAATAAAAGAAAGGCGTTTTTTTAACTGCTTACATTTTCTAAGAAAAATATACATAAATCAAAATGATAATAAATACTTTCAATGACCTACCATAAAATTAGAATGAAATACCTGTCAGAACCACGAACATAGGTCCACATTAACTCTCCCACACACACAAACGCACTGACAGATATAGATAGATGGATAGAAATATATAGATAGACATAGATAGATAAATAAATGAATGGTCAGAGAATGATAGATAATGAATAGATCGATAATCATTTCGAGAGAGAGAGAGAGAGAGGGAGAGAGAGTGTGGGGAGGAATAAAACCCAGCAGGCACGCGGCCACACGATTTTTTGTACCAAATAGAATTGCCGTCTAGAACAGACATGTCGGTTGGTTTGAATAGAGGTTTAATTTACGTAAGTTACCTCCAAAAAGTTGCTGAAAAAACAGCATAGTATGAAGAAAAAAAATCCCAAACTAAATAAAAACAAAGTTTTATCGGTAAAATGTTTATATTGTCATTTAGAGGATAGATCAAAGCATTTTTTAATTATTTTAAAAAATTTTTAATTGTTTCAAACACGTTCGAAATTTTTGTAGAAAATCTTTTTTTTCTTTCGTCAGTGCCAGACCTAAATTGACGCAATGTTTATTACGTCAAAAAAACATAATATTACGCAATGCCCTTTTTTTGACCGTGAAAGACACATTAATTTGGAAAATTTTTTAAAAATCAAATAATGGTCGGATTTTGATGAAAATTTCAGGACTTATTCATAATAGACTGAAATTAATTTTGAAATATTAATGTTTAGACAATATTGGTAAAAATATTTTTTTACATATGTTACCTCCCCACCACCAATTAATTTGAAGAAATGTCTAAAAATTCACCACCGCTTCCCCATAAAACCTATCATAATTAAATTCAGAAGTCATTGAAGAATACTGATCAACTTTCTTTTTTTTTTCTTCAAGAGGTGCCAGTTTTCTAAAAGGTAGGTCCGAATTGCGAAAAATGCAATACCTATACCAATTTTTATTTGGATAAGCTTTTAAATGCTTTTATGAACAATATAAATTAAGCATACCATAATCTCAAAAGAAAAAAATTCAATGAACAATGAATTTTTCAAGAATTATTTTCATTTAAAAAAAAAATTTAATAATAAATAAAGTTTCAAAAATATTTTAAAATTTATTCCTCCACCGCTCGGGTTAGGGTATAGAGTTAATGCAGGAAGACTTACATTTACTAATCGAAAATTGAAAAGCTTAATACAAATGATTGAGCCAAAGGATTTTTAGAATAATTAAAAGATTTTAATTGTGTTCATTTTGATTACCATATTCTATTTGTACGAGTGGCCGTACGTGATATTTATTAGAAGGTCACGTGATTCAAGGGTTGCCCTCCCTTACATGAAAAAAATAAGATTTATACCAAATTCGTCTTCCATACTTGGCATTTTTTGGCCGGCTACTGTAAACATATCATTTATCGCCTTCTTGATAAGCTGATGACCGATGTGTTAACAGGCATACCGTAATTGAAAAAAGCTTTTTTGGAAATATTTCGGGCAGTAAGCAAGCAATTCTTGTTTCAAGTCATCTTACAGTAAGTTTAAATTCGATAATTTGAATAAAATAATGTGTCAGCGAGGTGTATTTCATTTTTGTAAGGTTTTTTTAAACTTTAAAAACGGCTTCTGTTTACAACCGATGAAAAATGGCGGAAAATTTGAAATTTTAACAACTTTTTTTAAAAATCTACACAATTTTTGATTCCGATCAATATAATTTCGGTTTGAAATACACCAGGGTGTCTTGCTTACTGTAATTAGTAAATTTAATCTCTTGGCTTTCAATTAAAGCTAAAATGAAAGCTTCAAGAAAACTCTTTTTAAAATTAAATTTAAATTGAGGTTTCGAAAATGAGTGGAGGTACCTAAATTTACGACTGTATAGTGAGTTCGAACATCACTGAGAGCGCCATGCTTTCAGCCTTGTGTCATATATAAATTACGCTTAGAAAATCGCCACTGAGTAAATACCTTCACTCATTTTCGAGACCTATTTTTTTAAACTGAATTAAACAAAAAAAAAATAAATAAATAAAAGAAGTCTTCTTAAAGCTTTAATTTTAGCTTAATTTAAAGCTAATTGGTTAAATTTACTATTTCTAGTAAGCAAAATACGCTGGTGTATTTCAAACAGAAATAATATTCTCTTGAAATTTTTTCAGTTTTTCGACCAATTTTAAGCGATCGACACATTTGTGGACACAAAGATAATTCTTGGTTTTAGAAATCTTGCAAATAAAATATACATCTGTGACATGTTATTTTTTAAAAAATAGCAAATTTAAAATTAAATTAATCTGATTTGAAACAAATATTACTTGTTTATAGCATACAATTTAGAATAAAAGTATTAATCACAGAGCTCTAATATTTCTGACCATTGTCACAATTTGGCTTAGTAGGATCGACCTGAATTGACATAAATTAATGAGGAAACGTGTGACTTTTTAATGATAAGTATCTTATAATTTTCCGTAGTTTAAAAAATATGAAATTTAACATAAAACAATTAAAATTATTTTTAAAATCTTAATTCTAAATGATTTTATTAAGCTTTTCAATTTTCCATTTGCAAATATAGTCATTATTTAATATATTAATAACCGAAGACACTGAGTGACTGAATAAATTCAAAAGATGTTTGAAACTTTATAAATCATCATAATTAGCAAAGAAAAAATGAAAACAATTCTTATAAAAAATTATTACTCACCAAAAACATTTTTTCTTCAGAATATGATATTCCTAATATATATTATTCATAAAATCAATTAAAAGTTTGTCTAAATTAAAAGTGACGTAGTTTTTAACGCATTTTTTATTTTATTATTCGGAGCAGATTTTCGGAAATGCTTCAGCTACTTTTTGAAAAAAAAAATACTTGATTTAATTTTCCTAAGGAAATGGCGTAACAGATGTAAAAAAAATATTTTTCAAGATTTTCTAATGATGATAATTGTATAAATAACTTCATTATTATTTGATTGATAAAACAAGATTTGTGATAAGTACTGAATTTCTAAAAATTTAATGAAATTAATTAGAAGTGAGGTAACAGATGTAAACCAAAAATATTCTTACCAAGATTTTTTAAAAATAATAATTGTATTAATAACTTCATTCATTTAGGAATAAATCCTGAAAGATTAATTGCATTCAGACAATTATTTGATTTTTGCAAGAATTTCAAAGTTAATGTGTTTTTCCACGCCAAAATAATGAGTTGCGTAATATGTTTGCTATATTAGTAAACATCAGGTGAATCGCTGACGAAAAAAAATAATTTAACCAAAATTTCGAACATGTTAGCAAGGATTAAAAATTTTAAAAACATAATGAATAAAAATTTTTTCTCTTTTCTCTTAACCCTCTAGGGCCATTCGTATCATATTTGATACAGTATGAAAACAAGCCTTGAAAGAAATATTTTCCTGAAAAATTTTTTAAGAGAAATATTTTATAAATTTCAAATGAAAGCAGTACTGACTGCTCAGTCAATGAATACCAAATGTTTCCTTATAGGGAAATACCAAATGTCTCATTATAGGGAAATACTGTATCAAATATGATACGAATGGCCCTAGAGGGTTAATAATAACATAAACAATTTAACGATAAAACTTTGTTTTTATCAAGTTCGAACCCATTTAGCATCATGATATGCTGTTTATTTTTTAAGCGAATTAGTGGAGCTACCTACGATAAATGATTGTAATTCTAAAAAGCGGTATATTTTGATAATAGTATAGAAATATTAGATTGCTAGGAAAGAAAATTACGTATTTTACGGTGATGAATTGTGAATCAAGCAAACAAAACAGAATCTAAGTTGAATGGAAGGAAATTGGTTTTTAGAATAAGTTTATTATCTCTTTTTTTTTTTTTTTAATCGTATCACCCCGAGCAAGGCGGTAACGCCACTGATGTGCAGGGGGCTACGTAATAGTGAAAAGATTGGAAAAGATAAAGCCGGAAACCACATCCTAAACAGGGAACAAGGCATGAGCCTCTTAACCTGTTCAATAGACGTGGCTGGAGTGTGTCTGTTTGAAATGTAATTACCTATTTTAGCGTTATGAATTATCAATCAACCAAGGCAGAACCAAAGTTGTATAGTACGAAATTGTTTTTAGAGTCAGTTTATAAATTTTTGTATTAGACTCTTTGGAATGTAATTACTATGAATTGAATAAAACAAAAAACAAAAAACAAGTTAGAACCAAAGTTTAATGTCAGAAAAAAGTTTTTGCAATTAGTTTATCATCTGTTTTATTAGGCTGTTTGGAATGTAATTACGTATTTAACCACTATGAATTATTAAACAAATCTAGGTAGAACCGATGATAAATGGTAAGAAATTCTTTTTAAAATTTTATCATCTCTTTAATTAGACTGTTTAGAATGTAATTACGTATTTCACAGCTATGAATTATGTATCAATCAACCATGGCACAACCCAAGTTGAATGGCAGGAAATTGATTTTAGAATTAGTTCATCACCTTTTTTTATTAGATTGTTTGGATTTAATTATGTACTTCTCCCCCCCTGTGAATTGGAATCAACATAGAATGGCAAAACCAAAGGTTAATCGTAGGAAATTGTTTCTAAAATTAGTTAATCGTTTTTTTAAGCTATTTGGAATGTAATTTCGCATTCTACCTCTGCTGTTTATGTCTCAGCCAAAACAGGCAGAACCAAAGTTAGAATTATCGTATCATCTTTTTTATTAGGCTGTTTGCAATATAATTTCCTTTTTCACCGCAATGTGGTATGTATCAACCAATCATGACAGAACCAAAGTTAAATAGGAGGGAATTAATTTTAGGATTCATTTTTATCTCTTCCCTTAGGCTGTTTGGAATCTAATTAGATATTTCTCGTCTATCATAAATCAACTAATCAAAGCAGAAGTAATTTTTAATGGTAGAAGTTGTTTTTAGAATAAGTTTATCATGTTTTTATTAGGCTTGTTAGAATGTAGATACGTATTTCACAACTATGATATATAAATCAGCTCACCAAGGCATAATAAAAGTTGAAAGGTAGGAAATTGTTTTTAGCATTAGTTTATCGTCTTCACTATTACGTTGTTTAAAATGTAATTACGTATTTCACCTCTATAAATTATGAATCAACAAACCAGACAGAATTAGACTTGAATGGTACGAAATTGTTTTTATAATTAGTGTAACATATCATACCCTTAGGCTGTTTAGAATGCAATTACCTATTTTACCTCTATGAATTATGAATCAACTAATTATAGCAGAAACAACGCTGAATTGACGGAAATTGTTTTTGAAAGCAGTTCATTATCTCATTTATTAGGTTATCTGGAATGTAATTACATATTTCACCGAGGAATTAGGTATAAACCAAATAAGGCTGAATCATAATTGACTGCTAGCAAATAGCTTTTAGAATTACTTTATCAAGTCTTTCATTAGGTTGTTTAGAAGGTAATTACATATTTCACTGCTATGAATTTTGAGTAAACCAACCAAAGCAGAACAAACGTTGGACGTTAAGAAATTGTTTATCATCTTTTCTATTAGGCTGTTTGGAATGGAATTACGTATTTCACCGCAATGAATTATGAATTAGCAAGCAAGGCGGAACAAAAGTTGAATGGGAGAAAATTGTTTTTAGAATGATTTTATCATATCTTCTATATGGCTATTTAGAATGAAATTACATATTTTACCGCGAAGAATTATGAATCAATCAACCAAGGCAGGACTAAAGTTAAATGACAGGAAATCGTTTTTAGAATGAATTTAAATTTAACATCTCATCTATTAGGTTGTTTGGAATGTAATTACGTAGTCTACCGTAATGAATTATGAGTCAACCAACTAAGACAGAACAACATTGAATCGTAGGTAATTGTTGTCGAATTAGTTTTGTCATCTTTTTTATTATGCTCTTTGGAACGTAATTACGTACTTCACAGCAATGAATTATGAATCAACCAAGCAATGCAGAACAACGTTGAATGGTAAGTAATTGTTTTTAGAGTCAGTTTATCATCTCTTTTTTTAGACTGTTTGTAATGTAATTACGGATTTCGAAGCAAAGAATTATGAATCAAATAACCAAGGCAGAACGAAAGTTGAATGTTAAGAAATTGTTCTTTTTTTAATTAGGTTGTCATCTCTTTCGTTAGACTATTTAAAAGGTAATTACATACTTCATCGCTATAAATTTTAAGTAAACCAACCAAAGCAGAACAAACGTTGAACGTTAGGAAATAGTTTTTAAATGTAGTTTATCATTTCTTCTTTTAGGCTGTTTGTAATTTATTTACGTATTTCACCATGATTTATGAATCAGTAAACCAAAGCAGAACAACTACTGAATGGTAAGAAATTACTTTTAGCAATATTTTATCATCTCCAGTATTAGGTTGTTCAGAATGTAAATATGTATTTCACCACTATAAATTATCAATTAACAAAACCACACAGAAACAAACTTAATGGAAGGAAATTAGAATTAGTTCATTATCTTATTTATTAGGTTGTTTGGAATATAATTACGTATTTCACCGATGAATTATGTATAAACCAAACAAGTCCAAACCAAAGTAGAATGGTAGGAAATTCTTTTAGAATTAGTGTATCATCTCTTTTATTAGGCTCTTTGGAACGTATTTACGTACTTCACTGCAATGAATCAACCAACCAACCAAAGAAGAACCAATGTTCAATGGTAGGAAACTATTTTTAGAATTAGTTCATCATCTCTTTAATTGTTTGGAATGTAATTATGTATTTCACCGTGATGAATTACAAATTAATCAACCAAGGCAGAGCCAACTTTGAATGGTAAGAAATTGTTTTTTAGAATTAGTTATCATCTTTTCTATTAGGCTGTTTGTTTTTATATCTTTCTGGTACATTTTAAAAGGAATTAAAAGGTACACAAAAGAAAAAAAATGAGAAAATCGGGTTTAAAGTTTGTTGACCTTTGAATTGCTATAACTTTTGATCTATTTTAGATAAACCACTCAATTATTTTTTAAGAAAGCTAAAAGCATCTACTTTACATACAAATACTTACACTCAACTGATTTTTTCATACATGGCGAAAAGTACCTTGTTTTACTGAAGGCCTCAATTACTAAAAAAAAGCAAAGTCATTATTAATAGATAGGAAAATATAGCTAGAAAGAAAGAAGTGCGTATTGAAGAGCCGCGTAATATTTTATACCATTACTTTGTTCAGGTAGCCAAACGTTGCTGAAATGGATACACAATATGTCTGCAGGACAACAGGGTACGCGTTCGAATGAGCGCAGGATACATTCGTTAATTTTATCTATGCTTTGCTTTCGTGGAACAGAAGCCATAGACAGAGAAACAAACAACCATCAATTAACGGCAACGATTCTTGATATTCTTGCCAATGTTACTTATACCATCACCTCATTAGTTTTTATTCCTACTCAGATTTCCGATTCTTTCCGTGTTTTTTTTTTTTGCAAAGCACTTCGAGATTGCTTTCAGCGCGCCATGAATGACGAACACAAATATTATTTTATTCACTGAGTAATATCTGGTGACTTTCACCGGAGACCAAGAAACGTTATATGTCCCCAATACTCTAGCACTGTTCTTAGTTTTCTCTTTTCAGTAATATTGTTTTGCTGATGGTCACGACTTTTCCATTGATTTTCCATTTTTTATCCTTTTTCTTAGGCTAATCCTAGTGCTCTGATAACGACTGGTAAACAGTCACTTTTATGTTCCACAGTTTCCTCATATCGCTGTCACTTTCAAGATACTTATCCATCTTTTCACGTTTTTTCAGATTTATTTAGTGGTCTGTTGGTACAGTGGCTTTGACCGTCAAGTATATTTAATTATTAATACTATTATTGATTACGAGTGCAGCAAGCCAACGAATTGATTCTGAGATGCAAGTATATGAAACCCAATATACCTATTATGGCATCTAGTCTGATAAGAGCATAACATCTACGCACATCACAGCCAAATATGCGCCATAAGGTGATAGCTTTTGAGAAAAGTAGCACTTTGCAGATAGAGCCTAGTAAGAAATCTTTTCAGTTCAGACACCCAGTTCGCTCAGACGGTACCCAATTGATGGCATTCCCAATTAATTTGATATGCACATTGACTTTTAAAAGTTTCGGTCGGTTGATGAATGTTACCGCAGTTTAGGTACACAACACTTTCCTCAGTAGGTGAGCCGTTTAAAGCAATCCTGCCAATGATGTCAGGTTTCCTCCTATTCATTTTACGTGGCAAAAATATTCCTGGAAATAATCCCGAAAGTGCCAACAACAAGTACTGTTTGGTAAATTTCTCCGACTTTCTCTGCCAAGTCTTGGAACCTCTGTATTCTCCTTGCCAGGTATTGATACATCTGTACTTTTTCTGCTAGGTCTTGGTACCACTGTATTTTCCCCGCCAGGTCTTGGTACTTCTGTATTTTCCTTGCTAGGTAATGTTATCTCTCTTTTTTTTCCTGCCAGGCTTTGCTACTTCTGTATATTCTTGCTAGGTCATGGTACTGCTGTATTTTCTCTGCCAGGTCATATCTCTGTACTTTTCTGTCAGGTCTTGGTACCTCTGTATTTTCGCTGCCAGGTCTTGTTATTTTTGTACTTTTCTTGCTAGATTTGATACCTCTGTATTTTCCCTACCGGATCTTGATACCAGGTAGTGTCCCCTCCAGGTTTTGGTACCTCTGTATTTTCACCTGCTCTGCCTTCACGATGCTTTTATCTCAAGATATCGCAACATCTATCATTTATGGCTGCTATTATAATTTACATGTTTACACTTGGCGATTATTGCTCGAGACGACGTGACAGAATATCTCCCTAAATCTCCAATATCTTTCTCATTGTTATTGTAGACCTCTAACACAAACGTCGCTAGGAAATCACAAATATTGACTGTAATGCTTTTGACAGTTACAAGTGCTCCAACTGTTGTGGGCACGACTATAAGTTTAATATTCTTCAATTTTCTCATTTATCAGGTATTTTGCTATTTAATTTTTTTTTCGTTTCCATACAGTGGTTCTCTAGCACGGCAACAACTGAATTGTTTGGCCTTCTTTTCATTGTTTACAGCAGCCAGATTCATTCTTGCTTCGAGTAAGTAGTCGATTAAAATCTTAAAATTTCAGTGCATCTTTTTCTTTTGATTAATTTTTCACCATAGACCCAAGAGCCAGTCAAAGTAGAGCATCACTGAATGAGGTTGTATGAACGTAAGAAGAGGTGGTAAAAAGTGTAGATTCTCAAGATATCTAGGAAAGATAATGGTTGACTCTAGATTTGAAGAAGCTAAGTTTGTAGTGACGGGGAAAGCATCCTTTCTGGAGTCTGTTCCACAAAGTAGCGGCTTTTTGGGAACTTCCTTTTTACTAATGGAATATGTAATGAATGGGGATGATTTGCGTCAATATACATTGCATGGCGGATCTTAGACTGGTTGCCAACTAAGGCTGCAGAACACAATCTGTCCTGTTATTTAATTCATAGCTGGGGGAGAAGTGATGAATTCATACTTTTTGCAAGGGTATTTGCGAGTGTTAGAAGGCAACGAATTCAACTCGAATTCGAACTCTCCGATTTCTCGTTTCATTACACCACAACGTATATCACACCGTACTTGTTTTCTTTCTTTCTTTTTTATTTCTTTTGAGTCAGATTATTTCATCCACTTGATATGTTTCAATTTTTTTCTGGACAAAAGCGTCATTTTGTGTTTTACAGATGTTTTGTCTGTTTTCTTTTGATGCAGTTTTGACCTGACATATTTGTTCTGGGCTGCAACACTAAAGGATTTCATTTCTCTTTTAAGATACATTCTACGTGACTATGCCCATGATTTTTACTTCGCCATAGTTTCAATCTGCCTATTTAATTCTTAAATGTGAATTTTCTTTTTGCTATTTTTCTCTTCTTCTTGTGTTTCTCGTGTAACTGCGTTGCAATTTTCTTTGCAGTTTTACTGTCGTTTTTAGTGTATTAATGTGCGCTATTATCAAGTTTTATTTAGTCCATTTCAACACAGTCCTCGCTCTTAAAGATCTCTCTACTTCCTTCCTTCATTATGGTATATAATCTTCTGGGGTACAGATCTTGTGCCTGGTTATTTGGTTCTTGATCCATGGATTTGAATTCCTTCATACTCAAGTCTCAGAAAATACTTTGCAACCTCACTACTGATATAATGTCCCTTAATGCTATTAAACTTCCGCCGTTTAGTTTTGTTCTGGAACAAAAACAAATCAACAACTTCTAACAAGTATTCCAAGAAATACGATCCATGATACGTTTTCTAAGAACAGAAACTATGACCTACAGGTCTGGCTACATAAAAAAAATCCTTATATATATTTTTTTACTCATACTGATTAAAAATTGTTTTGTCTAAAAAAAAGAACTGAACTTGATTTCTTTTTCTGTGGATTGTTAAAAGAGAAGGTGTACTCAATGAAAATCACAGATGCAACACATTTGATTCAACGTATAAAGAGGGAATATGATAAAAGTGTAGAATCGTTGCATCGTATTCATGTGAATCTTGCAAAAAGAATCAAACTTTGCATCACAAATGATGAAAATCGTATTGAAAATATTTGTTAATATTCCAGTTCAATAAAATATTGTTGAAAATTTAATTTCTTGCCTAAGTGTCCAGACATTAGGGATATCCTGTAGAATTGTAATGAAAGCAGTGACGGTTATACACAGAAATCATCATAAAAATTCAAAATGGGAAATTAGTAAATATTAAACACTTCAAACTTCCCATTCTATTGATCTGTTATAACAAATTTAATAGAGACGATAAAGAAATTAAACATAGAATAGGTTGTGGTAGAGTTCGTTTTTCCAAATACCGCTGCATATCCAAAACCATAACCGAAAAATTTGAATCATACTCTTAAATAGACTCGCCAGATCGGGACTTTCGTATGAATGTCATGCATAGTATCAAATTTGTTGAAAAATAACTAAACTGGCAGCTGTATACATACGCTTTCTCAGATCATTTATTAAAACCAGCTTCGAGTGAATGATGCCTGTAGGTGCTAGCGAGAACCATCCTTTATCGAACCTCGTGAACTGACGCTGCAGATTCACAAAATCAAAACTTTACGAAATAAATAAAACCATATCACTTAAGAACTTTCAGCAGCTGTAACAACTAAAATGGATGGCACATGTAACTCGAAAAAAAATGACATAACCAAGATGTTGACGTTCTACACTACTTCAAACAAAAGGTTAGGAAGGAAACCACCATCAATACTGGAAAGAGAGATAACAATAACTGGACTTGAGAAACCTTTTTCTCTCGAAAGATCGTTTTAATAACAATATTTTATAAATTTCAGTCAAAGGCAGCACTGGTTGCTCGGTCAACGAATGTCGAATATTTCCTTATAAGGAAACGGCTAATTACCATTAAAGAGAGATACTACAGTTTGATCATCCCACTAAGGAAGGTCATTTTTAACGTAGATGCCCATACACATGATAATGCATATAGACTTAAGACAACAAAAATGTGGTTCTACAAAAGGATGTGGAGAATACCATGGACGGAACATGTAAGTAAGAATGGATTTTTAAGAAAAATAGAAAAAAAAAAGTACGCTTTTCCTTGAAATTTCTGGGGCACATAATGAGAAAAAGGGCTTGGAGAAGTTGACACTCATGGGACATATTGAAAGCAAGAGGGAATGTGGGAGACAGTAAGAAATCTACCCAACGAAGTTGTGTAAATGGTTGTCAAAAGAAAAAAAGAAACCGTAAAAAATCGAACGTTACTTCTAACATCAAAAGATAGAAAATTATGGTGAGCCAGGATCGGTCACACCCAGAAAATTTTTTCATAAGCGTTTCATCCCGAGCAAGGCATGTCACTGCCACTACTGCGCAGGGGGCTACATAGAGTGGAGAAAGGATGATTAAATATATGAAATGTCAGAGGGTGGGTGATAGGCGGGTAGGGATACCGAGAATGGTTAAATATAGGAAATGTCAGAGGGTGGGTGATAGGCGGGTAAGGATACCGAGAATGAGGGTTGGGTAGATGAGAGTGTTCTGAGAATAATTGGGAGCTAGTGTGATAGGAGGTGTCTATTAACCCTACATTTAAACACCTGGAGATTGTAGCTGTCGGGAAAGCAGACTTGTGGAAGGAAATTCCACAGGCGGGAAGCACGAGAAAAGAAGCTGTTGGAGTAGAATTTACGGTTACATCTTATCTGTTTAACTGTAAAAGGGTGGGACCTAGTTGCTAATCTAGTATCTCGTGTAAATTCGTGCTTAGGCGGCACCAGTGCTCTGAGTTCATCGGGGCAGAAGCCATGAAAGTACTTGTAGAAGAGGCACAGGGATGTCAGATCGGTTAAAGCTGAGTTTTATGGACCCTTAACTCTTAATTGTGCGTGTTTTGTGGTGTAATAGATATCGGCTAGGAATGAGAAATCGAAGAGCCGTGTTCGAATTCAACTTGAATTCGTTGCATTCACTTACGCGCAGACACAATTGAAAAAGGACAGACAATTTGATGTATGCCTGTACACATTTAAGTAAAATCATTAACAAAATGAAATGCATTACAAGTTCAGTGCCATATATGATACACGCTTGGCCGATCATGTCTCTTTCAATCCATGATTGACTAGGTAGAAAAAATTTTCCCTGCAGAAGGTTACCATTTCTTTCTGCGGTAGACTGGTCGCCAACCAAGGCTATAAAACCCAATATTTTCTACTATTTAACCCATAGGTGGACGGAGTAGAGAAGAATTAATATCTTTCCCAATGGATTTGCGTGTAAGTGAATGCAACCAATTCTCGATTTCTCGACCCGAGCCGATAACCATTACACCACAACAAGCATCTTCCTTCCCGAATACACGCCTTATTTAGAAAGTCTATAAAAACCAGGTTTAAAAGTTTATGACAATGAATTTGCGCACTCTAGGATAAAAATCAAAATCAATTCACAGAAAAATATTCAGTTTAATTTTAAAGAACTTTTTACCTCTTAAATCCTTCCTTCTGAATAGATTTTGCTCGTTTTTTTATTCAACACTTACTTTTGCACGAAAAACCTTTAGATGTGAGGATAAAATGCCTGACGATATTAAAAATTACAAAGTTTAACAAATTGTTACAAACTGAATAATCGCGCGATTGTCAAATCGTGACGCGGACATTATGTGAAGACAATTGGTCAACCATTTGTTGTTCAAATTCCCACACTCTTTTCGTCCATATGGAGCCAATGTATATATGTACCGTTTTGACCAAACTTCCGCTTAACACTATTCGTCACTTTAAATGACTTGCGGTCTCTTATGGCATTTTATAAGTGACAGGAAATAAATGACAAAAATAAAATATACACTTGTACATCTAAATGTACATTCTTTCATCATTAGAAGATAATTTGGCATTCATTATTATTATTATTATTATTATTATTATTATTATTATTATTATTATTATTATTTTGTTTGATTTCTGTTGTATACACACTTCCTTTAGAGACCCAACTAGTGAACAAAGGTTAGAAATGGTTTCACGAATTTTTTCCATTTTACAAAGCTCTTGCTAATATGTGAGCTGTACCTGTGAATACTATTTTTAAAGATTTCTTTAAAACATTGGCTACTATGGATATGTTCACTGAGTCTATCGGAATATTTTCCAATCAAACCGAGGACTGCAATTGCAACTGCAGTTATTGATGTTCTCATGTGTCATATTTTTAAGATTTCGATTTTCAACCTTGTTTTTTTAGAGTTTTTTAAGATCTTCAAAGAATTATTACAATCTGTGGAGACTGCTATGTCATTAAGAAAGCACATTCTGTTTTTGTGGTTTTTTATCCCGATATCTGGACGATTGTAGGCATTGTAAGGTCCTATAAAATTGTTACAGGCCTTATCTCTGTGACCGGGCCTGGGTGATGTTCATAATCAGTTTCTTGTAGATTCCTTCCCGTAAAAAGTGCATATTTTCAGTGAAGATATTAGACCAATCTGCGGGGGTTTAAATTAGGTGGGTGCTAATACCGTGAGACCCGATACAAGATGGTCAATAGTTTCTGAACATTTATCGCAGAATTTGTATTTCGAGTTAACAATTTTTCAGTATGTGTGTTTGGTAATTTTTTGTTAGAAAATATTGTTCCTGTGCAGAAAAGAATGAAACCTTCGGTTTTAGTTTTTACCCCTGCGCTACATAACCTCTAATGGATACAGGGTTTGCCTACATCAGATTGTTTGCTACGGCAGGATATTGAGCATGAAGAGGCTTAGCTTGACAGAGTTTCTGCATTTGGTACACAGTATTTATTTTTGCCTTCTTCTTCTTCTTCTTCTTCTTCTTCTTCTTCTTATTATTATTATTATTATTATTATTATTATTATTATTATTATTCCCCTACATGGGTAAGGTGTTTTCCCAAAAGATGTATAGTTTACGGCCACATCACGTTGAAAAACCAGTTCCCATGCGATCACCGAAGTTAAGCAACGTCGAGCCTGGTAAGTATTCAGGTGAGAAACCGTTTGTGGATACCAGATACTGTAAGATTGGAAGTACGGATGATGTAATGGATAACGGTTAGGAATTAGAGATCGGAGAACCGAGCTCCAATTCCAATTGAGTTTGTTATATTCGCTTACGTGCAAATATCCCTGGGCAAGGTATGAACTCCTCATCTAGCTATGGGTTAATTAGTAAGACTTGTATAAGTAAATCATAATTTTCTCCAAAAATTCTTATATTCTAAAAATATTTTCTGGCTTTAAAATGTTGATAAGCCGTAAAAAACAAATCAAAACAATTTGGCAGTTATTATTATTATTATTTATATCATTAAATGTCGATTTCTGCCATGGTCATGCAACCTAGCAAGTCTGTGGAAAAACCGAAGGCAGGTAGTGGTATGTTGTTATAGCTACGTTTCATGATTTATTTTTTTAATTTCCATACCAACACTAGCATTATATGGCCAATGTTCTTCTTAATGTATGGGTCCTGTTTGTCATGACAGTTTTTTGTATTTCTCTTAAAGATTCGTGGACATTTCAGTCCACGAATCTTTTCAATGTTTTGTTGTGTTCCTTTTTATCATTCCAAGGACACCTATTCTGACTGGTACGATTCTTGTTTTCAATTTCAGCATTATTTTCTATTTCGATTTCCAGGTCTTTTATACTTGATGGGTTTTCAAATTCCTTGGTTGCTATGTAACAGTCTGCAGGGCAAATCATAACAATTAGTAGGCAAGTTTGGTTTTTTTTTATTTGTATTTTGGCTTTTGACAATTATTTCCAACTTATTCAATCTTCTTGTCCGTAAAGATGGTGTAATCTCATAGAATAGCAATATCTTCTATTTATGTAACCGGTGCTGGGTGATGTTCATACCAGTGTATGTTAACATCATTTCTAAAGTGTTTCCTCATTGTTTACTGTAAATATTGTCATACTCTATCGTGACTATTTTTATATTTATTTGACGCAAGTACAGAACATTCTGAGATTAGATGATCTATGGTTTTCTGATATTTAATTATTATTATTATTATTATTATTATTATTATTATTATTATTATTATTATTATTATTATTATTATTTCACCACAACTGTAAAGTGTCCTTTCAAAAATGTATGCATACTTTAACAAATTACAAATTACAAATGATTAGTTAATTCATTTCCTTTTTTTTTTTTTAGATTAAATTCGTTAGAAATAACATTTTCGACTCGTTTAAGCTAAGGATAAAGGGAACGTATATTAAAGTATGAAGTAAGAAAACGCAAGTGAAGTTCAAAGATAGTTCAGTGGGTAGTCTTTTAAACAAATCCACCTACACAACCTACCATCACTTAAATAAGAAACAGGTCTGAATAGACTGGAACTGTGCAGAATATTCATAAGAACCGCTCCACAAGATCGCATACATCGAGGAGCCTCACAAAAAAATTAAAAACGTACTAGAAATGTATCACTAAGGTTACAATAAAATTGACAAATGAGTCGTGAGATAAGAACTGTCAAAAACAAGTGTCAGTCACATTTTGAAGCGCTGTCAATTGAAAGGGTTTCACTCCAAGAAGAGTCCATTATTTCACTGAAGATGACCGAGACTGAAGTGCTGAGTTCTGTGAGTGGTGCTTGGGGAAATGCGTAAAAATGTACACATTACAAAAAATATTGAAGAAATAAGGCTACAGTTGATTGGTTCAATTAGCCACCTACTGGGGAACTGGAAGCTCGCATAATTAATATATAATTAATAAACATGCGATACAGCGTGAAATAGTTTATAATCACAGGGATTACCTGGATCAGAAGGATGCTGAGAATACAATCGGCCGAGCATGTGACCAACGACTAAAGACAATGGAAACAGGAACGAGGCATATTTAAAATTAGGAAGAGACAGTTGAAATTTCTTGGGCACATAATGAGGAAAGAGGGTTTAGAAAATGTGATACTTACAGGACAACTTGAAGTTAAGCGAGACAGAGAAAAGCAACGTATGACTGGCGAGCTCGAGTGAATGAATGAGGGACATGGTTTGGGAGAGATGACAAAGAGACAAAATTTAACCGTTACCTGGGTTGACTGAAAATTTCATAGGCTGAGCAAATCACTTTCATGGAATGTGACCTGTGAAATTTATTTTTCAATGTATCCTCCCCCCCCTTGCGATCCACACTCTTCTTCCATCAATCGTGCAGTACTTGCATCCCATTAGTGAAGAAGCTTTCATTCTATAGGTTAAAATGTCAACAAGAACACATATGATGTCATCATCACTGTGATATTGTTTCACAGTCAGACGATAGTCAGATGTGGCCAAATCCTAAGGACAGGGCGGGTGATCGACCAGTTCAAAGCTACGGTCACGCACAACACTCACTGAAAACAAGAACTAGTGTGCTAGATTGTCCTAATGGAACACGATCCCTTTCGTCAGTTTTCCTGAGCGTTTCCTCTTGATAGTCTTTCGTAATTGCCAAAGCAAGTTGACATAGTCCTCTCCATTGATAGTCAATAAACAATATCTTTCTCATCCCGAAAACTGAGGTCATTAAATTTTATGCAGATAGAACGCCTTTTGCCTTCAGTTTGGGAGGGGTGTTTCCTCTGCATGAATTGTCTCTTTGTCTCTGGATCAAAGTGATGAATCCAACACTCATTCTGTGTTAAGGAAACTATTTGGATCTGCCTTAAATAATGTCGGTTTTTTCCCGTGATATGATCAGCTTTTGATTAAGTGTCTGAAGGCGTGGTATTTACATCATGCTAGAATATTCTGAACCCTCTAACGGAATATGCTAATATCATTGGCGATTTGATTTATAGTTCGTCGCCTGTCATCCATCACCATATGATGAACACGATCAATGTTTATCTCAGTAGTGGCAGCTGCAGTATGTCCAGACATAGGGTCATCTTCAAGACTCTCTCTTACCCTCCTAAAATGCCTACTTTTGCACTGTCTGTATAGCTTGGACTTCGTTTATTAATGCAGTAAGAATGTCAGCATGAATGTCCCTAGGTGTTATAAGGTGTTTTTCTTCATCTACTTGATAACAACATGATGCCAAATATTGTTCATTTTCAAGAGACGTCACGAAGTTACTTTTGAAATCGTCTTTAAACAATCATGTCAATTTAGCTGGAAAGAACCAGCCAGTTAAACGTCATACGTGATACACGCTTGGGCGATCATGTTTTGAAAGTGACATGACTGATTGGGCAAAAGATTATCCCGCTGTAGTTTACCATTACTTTCTGTGGTAGACTGGTTGCCAGTTAAGGCTATAGAACCCAATCTGTCCTGTTATTTAGCCCATAATTGGAGGGAAGAGACAGATTAATATCTTTCCCAAGGTTATTTCCGCTTAAGTGAATGCAAGGAATTCGAATTCAGCTCTCTAATTTCTCGTTCCGAGCCGATATCGACTGCACCAAAAAAAAAAAAAAAGTTGAAATTTGTGCAAGATTTCTCAGCTTTAGCATCATAATCAGCCTGGGCATCTCGACGTGGTATAATAGTTAGCATGCTTGTCTCGCTAGAATTGAGTGAGTTCGATCCTCACTGGGTGACTTATATTTTCGGCTTTGGGCCACATCTAAGCTTCGCTTAGAAAGTCATTATCATAATCAGCCTATGAACATTTCTACTGAACCTCGTACAAAAAAAAAAAAACAACAAAAAAACAAGAGATTATGTAGCGTCATGATCGCCAACGTCCTGAAGCTATATGACATAGAATAAGAAGTAAGACGAGAAGGAGGGTGATGACGACGACAACGGATTCTGTATACTTGAACTTTGTTTGACAGTTTATAACGCTACGGTTTTTTGGGGATTGGGAATTGTATCTGCAACAAAATGGAGTACCATCATACTATCATTGTGATGTAAGGGCATATTTTAATGAGACTTTGCCAAGCAAATATATTACACGATGTTGTAAAAAAAAAAAAAAAAGCCGAACCTCTGAACTTGTAGTTTCATTCAAAGCAATTCGACCACTGCGCAAATATCAGGTTCGACCATCACTTTTTTTATAGTACAGTACTTCCAGGGGAGACAACTGTGGTTGTTCCTACCATACAGGTATAGTAGATTATGTTTATCTTTCACGGAGCCTCACACAAAATATTTACGTTTTTGCTTAAAAAATAAAGTTTACGGTACAAAACCAGTGAAAGTTGAGAGCAGCCATTGAAAGAGATTGAGTAGAAATACTGAACGAAATGTCTCGGCAGGGTTTGCGATTCCATTGTTTTACGTTATCAACAATTCCAGGATCAGAATGGGGGTCAGTTTTAAAATAGGCGTTGACAAAAATTAAATTAAAATAAAATAAAATAAAATAAAATAAATCTCTGTCTGTTGATTCTATAATTTCACTTTCGAAAATTAAATGTATTTTTTATAAACACTGACTTTACAAGAATTCAAGATATGCATTCATTTTAGTGGGGATATCCTGAATATGATCAAGTTAAGTTCCAAATAAATATATTTGATAGTTTGTCTATTCGTCAGTGCTTTAAATACTGATACCATATATGTGTCTGGTGCTCCTGCTATACATCTCAAGATTCTTGGCAAAATCCAAAGAAGGATCTGCAATGTAATCGATCCTAGCCTGGCATCTCGACTTCAGTCACTTTCTCACCGATGTGACGTAGTTTCCATCTGTATTTTCTACAAATATTTTCATAGCAAATTCTCTGACGAGCTTTTCCGCTGGAAATCTAAGCGTTTACCCTTTTTTAGCTGTTCCGCTGGAAATCTAAGCGTTTACCCTTTTTACTGTTTAAATAGCAAAATGCAGCATCCACTTCCACTCCAACAGTTTAATTTATCGTGCTTCCTACTTGTGGAACTCTTCTTTTTCCTTGCTTCCCTGATAACTCAGTCAGTCAGTCAAGTGCCATACGTGAAACATGCTTGGGCGATCATGTCTCGAAAGTGACATGACTAACTGGGCAGAAGATTATCCCGCAGTAGGTTGCCATTGCTTTCTGCAGTAGACTGGTTGCCGACCAAGGCAATAGAACCCAATCTGTCCTGTTATTTAACCCATAACTGGAGGGAAGAGACGGATTAATACCTTTCCCAATGGTATTAGCGCGTAAGTGAATGCAATGAATTCAACTAAAATTCGAACTCGGCTCCCCGATTTCTCGTTCCGAGCCGATATTCACTGCACCACAACACACATATAACTACAATCTTTAACAAATTTAATGCAACATAAATTGCCATCTTCTGTCTTCTGTTTGTTTTTTCCTCAATTCTTCTTATCCTCAGACCTCTCTTTTGCATTCACTCCCTGCAACCAGCTGTCGGGGTGGTAACACTTGTTAGGGTCCCAGCTATGGGAAAATAGTTACCTCATAAACTAGGGTCAAAATACTATAAAAGTATAAAATAGATTTTATAGTAAAAATACCAGCAATACATTAAAAAATATGTGGCAATATTTTGACTCTTGACAAAAAACCTCTTTAGAAAAATTCGTTAATAAAACCTGATCTACAAACCAATTTCTTACAAAAAATACATATTCTGTTCATACGAACCAATAAAAAAAATGGTCCTGGGCATGACAGTAAACTGCATCCAGCAACAAGGCCTCTGAATCGGAGGTTGTGATGAGCATGGAACCACCTCTTAACTGTTGTTGTTCTCAGGTCCACCCTGACCCGACGTGGTAGCACCTGTTAGGTTCCCAACTACGAGCAAATAGTTAACCCCACCAAACCGGGGTCAAAATATTACTAACAATACATTTTTTAAGAAAAAATTATTACTATAACACATTTTTGAAGAAAAAAATTATTCTCAATAAAACATTTTTTAATACAAAACTAGAAGACATTCTCAGTTTTCTAAAATAAAACAGAATAAAAACAAACAAAATTCATTAAAATCTGACTAAATCAACCTACTCACTATAACCGAAAATTAAATATATACCTTAAAACTCCACCTTTTTAGCATTAAATAACCCACAGAGGTTGATATGACGTTAAACAAAATAAACCAAAACCCTGATCTACAAATTGATTTCTTACAAAAAATACATATTCTCTCATACGAACCTATCCAAAAATCCATGTCGATATTAAATAACCCCGTAAGGTTGATATACCGTAAAACATAAACCAAACTAAACCAAAGCAATCTCCTGCATACTCATGGTATTATCACCTTACTTGGAGTAAAATGAATAAAAAAGTTTAAACTTTTGTCATCGAAATTCCATTTCAGGTGTTGTTCTATTGAGATTTACGCATGCGCAATAACAAATGCAAAGAACAATCTCTAAGAAATGAATTTACTGTTCTGATATCAATACATAAAACATTTGCTTAGTCTTTTCACTATAAATCTACATATCTATATATCTAAATGAAATACAAACTTCCCTCTGTCGCAGACGTCGTTTACTTGAGACGGCGTCAGATATGCGGAAGGATATCCTGGCTACGAATTTGTGATGAGGTCCTTCGTGACAGACGTACGATTTATATTTTGATAATAATAGTAATGCTTACAGTTATGTCTTGTTGGAAGCAGTACTTCTTGTGTGATCATCAAACTTAAGAAAAACATTAGTTGTTCTACTGAACGTTCGGTCACGTCTTTCTCCTTCGTTTCTTCTTTCTTATCAACCCCACTTCCTAACTCACGCCTTAGTTGTAGACTAGAAAAACACGACCCAGCCAGTTATAAATGCTCTTATTTGTATTTTTAGAAACCCAAGCCATGATCTGCTTATATAAAAGCGACTCGACTCGATCCATCTCCCAGGCCTCGTCTGGTGAGAAGAATGAGATAGATAGATAGATAGATAGATAGATAGAGAGAGAGAGAGAGAGAGAGAGAGACAGACAGACAGACAGATAGACAGACATAGATAAAGTGAGGGAAAACTGCGATGGTGTGAGAAAGACGTTGATGCGACCCTAATGTTCAAAAGGTCACACCAAATCCACGTGAAAAGATATTACCGGCATACAACAAAGCTTATACCATATCACGTGACTACGATGAAGTTTCCTGACGATGGCTTGAAGGTTAAGTTGCTTAACCAGTGACCACAATGCCTCGTCTGTCCTTTTATAGCACTTTCTAAAAAAATAATAGTTTAAATCATCTTTCTTTTATGCGACGATATCGATCATAGGTCTCCACGCCGTCTTATTTTTTGTTAATACTCCTATCAGACCATATTCTGTCATTTATCTACACAAGCTCGTTATATAGGATAACCGATGTTTCTCTCTAACATTGAATATCTTTTGTAAGTGTCAAATTCTGCAAGTCCTCATTCATTATAACACCCTAAAAAATAAACCAGCTCCTTTCGATTCCAAATATAAGTGCTCTACTTGTTTCATACAACTTCCTCGGCGCTTACATGTACCATACATAGCGTTCTCAGCATCCTTCTGATGAACCATCTCATATGTGAGAAAAATGTCCAACATATATTGAATTTTTTTTGCTTCTCTTGCCTCAAGTCTCCTCTTCATCTGTGAAGAAATTGTCCCGCATTCACTGCCATATAGGAGGATTGATATTACATAGCAGTTCAGCACTCTTTTCTTTGTTTCTCTTACTTCAAGTCTCCTCTTCATCTGTGAGGAAATTGTCCAGCATTCACTGCCATATAGGAGGATTGATATTACATAGCAGTTCAGCACTCTTTTCTTTGTTTCTCTTGATTCAAGTCTCCTCTTGATTTGTGAGGAAACAGTGCAACATTCACTGCCATATAGGAGGATTGATATTACATAGCAGTTCAGCACTCATTTCTTTGTTTCCCTTGCTTTCAAGTCTCTTCTTGATCTGTTAGGAAATTGTCCAGCATTCACTGCCATAAAAGAGAATTGATATTACATAGCAGTTCAGCACTCATTTCTTTGTTTCCCTTGCTTTCAAGTCTCTTCTTGATCTGTTAGGAAATTTTCCAGCATTCACTGCCATAAAAGAGAATTGATATTACATAGCAGTTCAGCACTCATTTCTTTGTTTCCCTTGCTTTCAAGTCTCTTCTTGATCTGTTAGGAAATTTTCCAGCATTCACTGCCATAAAAGAGAATTGATATTACATAGCAGTTCAGCACTCATTTCTTTGTTTCCCTTGCTTTCAAGTCTCTTCTTGATCTGTTAGGAAATTGTTCAGCATTCACTGCCATAAAAGAGGATTGATATTACATAGCAGTTCAGCATTCATTTCTTTGTTTCCCTTGCTTTCAAGTCTCTTCTTGATCTGTTAGGAAATTGTCTAGCATTCACTGCCATAAAAGAGGATTGATATTACATAGCAGTTCAACACTCATTTCTTTGTTTCTCTTGCTTTCAAGTCTCTTCTTGATTTGTTAGGAAATTGTCTAGCATTCACTGCCATAAAAGAGGATTGATATTACATAGCAGTTCAGCACTCATTTCTTTGTTTCCCTTGCTTTCAAGTCTCTTCTTGATCTGTTAGGAAATTGTCTAGCATTCACTGCCATAAAAGAGGATTGATATTACATAGCAGTTCAGCACTCATTTCTTTGTTTCCCTTGCTTTCAAGTCTCTTCTTGATCTGTTAGGAAATTGTCTAGCATTCACTGCCATAAAAGAGGATTGATATTACATAGCAGTTCAGCACTCATTTCTTTGTTTCCCTTGCTTTCAAGTCTCTTCTTGATCTGTTAGGAAATTGTCTAGCATTCACTGCCATAAAAGAGGATTGATATTACATAGCAGTTCAGCACTCATTTCTTTGTTTCCCTTGCTTTCAAGTCTCTTCTTGATCTGTTAGGAAATTGTCAAGCATTCACTGCCATAAAAGAGAATTGATATTATATAGCAGTTCAGCACTGTTTTCTTTGTTTCTAATGAAATCTTTCTGTTTCTTGACACATTACATCGCGTGTGGCTGGCATCATTTACTATTCCAGTGGGATTCCAGATTTCTATGTCTTTCTTTTACTGTGTTTTGTTTTAACGCTTCTTAGATAGTTAAATTTTTGCCCTTGCATGATTATGACATTTTCAAACTGTAGTTCACATCTTGTTGTATTAAGAAATTTGAAATGTATCTTTCTTTCCTGTTTTCCGTATAGTTTCCATATCAGAAGTCCTTTACATTTTGATTCCACACTCTCGATTTTGACCATATTTTGAAAGTTTGTGTGAGAAAGTGGCTTTTCAAACTTACGCTCTTTTTTTGTTTTATTTCAGATATCATGCTAGACCGTACCAGCAATAACCACTAAGTGTTCATCGTAAACCAACTAATAGAGAAGAGGTTGCCATCCAGATCTTTGACTTTTAATGTGTCTTGTATAAATATGTCGGTTGAAGTCGTTTAATTTAAATGTTGATTAATATAAAGAGTAAATAATAAAAAAAAGAGCTTTATAATTATTTTTGGGGGACGAATTGAGATCCGATTGAATTAAAACGTGCATTTAAAGTTCATGATTAGTAAAAATATTTAAGCATTTAAATCCTAATTCTAATGTCTATATTTCTGAGGTACGGTATTGCAATTATTTACATTATTTACATTGTTTGAACTGTTATCCTCATCGTTGTTGCCATATTCACAACGTTTCGGCCATTCTTGACTTCTTCAGAAATATGAAGGCGAAACAGCAGAGGTGAACAAACACTTGGAGAATTTAGTTAAAAGTAAATGACTGATTGATACTGATTCATCTGAGAGAGGAATGGCACGTGGAACTAGGACAATATACCCGGTGAACAAAATAAAGTGAGCGGTTAGAAATTCTAATCACCTGAAGAAGGACGGAGCAATATTTATTCTACCATAATTATTTCATATTTAGCGCGAAAAAAAGGCCGAAACGTCGTGAATATGGCAACAATAATTAGGACAAAAATCCAAACAATATAAAACATTTAACTGAATTCAACGCAGTCAAGGCCCACCAAGTTTGAAAGATATGGAGGTGACGCACAAGGTCCATCAGAAGATAATCAACATTAGTCAACAACAGCTGAGTACTTCTGAGGAGTCAGTACTGAACAAAGGTCTCAACTTCGCGACAACTTCGACACGATACTTGGACACCATTGCCAGAATCTTGGAAAAAAATGTGAACATTCCTCAGGCTCGGGTGAATGAGCTAAGATGGAAACTCAAGCCACCCAAATCAAACATCACAAAACTGGAGAGGTTGGTAATCATAATAGAGGAATTACAACATCATCATACTTCCAGCTGAATGTAGTGATAGACAAAACAGGATATATATAAAAAGTGAAAGACCTTATTAAATCAGGGAAGATAAGTTCTAAAATCTTATAAAATAATTTTCAATCTACATAGAATAATGAAACTCAAGAAAAAATCTAGGTGAAAAATTACAATTATATGACCCTTCATTCAGTTAAGTACCATACATGATACACGCTTGGGGGATCATTTTTTCTTCTATCTATGATTGACTTGGCAGAAAATTTTCACGCAGTAGGTTGCCATTTATTTCTTCGGTAGACTGGTTACCAACTAAGGCTATAGACCTCAATCTGTCCTGCTATTCGTCGGGATGGATAGTGACGTACATGAGGACAATCTTAACAATTAACATTTTGCCGAGAAGAAGATTCTGAAATGCCAAGTGAGCAAACGAAGACTCCAGACATGACCGAAATCAAAACCTAACATTTTATACTATTTACATTATTACTGTTGTCCTAATCTTTATTGTCATTATTTACTGTTGTCCTAATCTTTATTGTCATATTATTTACTGTTGTCCTAATCTTTATTGTCATATTATTTACTGTTGTCCTAATCTTTATTGTCATATTATTTACTGTTGTCCTAATCTTTATTGTCATATTATTTACTGTTGTCCTAATCTTTATTGTTATATTCACGACATTTCGGCTGTTCTCCAACCTCCTTCAGGTGACTGGATTTTCAGATCAAACCCTTTATTGCGATTAGTGGAGTATATTGTTCTCGTTCCAGAGGTTATACCACTTCTGGATGTCTTAATTATCTCTTTTTAGCTCAACTCTCTCAGTATTTGTTCACCACTGCTGTAGCCAAGTATTGAACTTGCAACTCTTTGTGGTCAAGTCACTTGATCTTTTATCCACTGGGCCATGTGGCAATTTGCTTTCAGACCTAGCAATTAGGTCCGAAAGCAAATTCCAAGCGACGCAGACCAAATTTTCATAAGATCGTCACATCGCTGCTACCAACATTCCTCAAACGGTCTTCATCAATAAAGTATTTCAATGTATCGCTTTAACAAATGGCAGGGTCCTGGGTATGACAATAAACTGCATCCGGGAGCAAGGCCTCTCATTGAGAGATTGTGAGGGGCATGGAACCACCTCTTAATTGCTGTTATTCCCAGGTCCACCCTGATTCAAGGTGGTAGCACTATGAGCAAATAGTTTATCCCCAAACTGAGATAAAAAAAACAAAAAACTATGAAATTATAAAAATAAACTTTTATAGAAAAATATACATTTTTGAATGAAAAATATTACCAACAATACATTTTTGAAGGAAAAAAATTATTGCCATAATACATTTTTGAAGGAAGAAATTATTGCCATAATACATTTTTGAAGGAAGAAATTATTGCCATAATACATTTTTGAAGGAAGAAATTATTGCCATAATACATTTTTGAAGGAAGAAATTATTGCCATAATACATTTTTAATACAAAACTAGAAGACATCTTTAGTTTTCTAAAATAAAAAAAAATAATAATAATAAATCTTTTTTATCAAAATCTGACTAAGTCATCATTCTCACTATAACCGAACATTAAAAAAAAATATCTTAAATATCCTTCCTTTTTGGCATTAAATAACCCACAGAGATGTTGGTATGCCGTCAAACAAAACTCTAACTCAAACAAACAAATGACATTTTTAATTTTATTAATTTAAATTCCCACTTTTAAACTAATATTTTCTGTTTACCCTGCTGATTTTGTATTGGGCTTCTAAAAGAATATTTTAAACAAGCAGGGTAATTTTATAACCTTTTGGTGTCCCTAGGCTAATGAAATTATACCCCCTCTTTCAGACGGAGCCAACTTTTAACTCGCCCGCACTCACCTTAAATAATTTTTACTCATGATATATTTTAGAAATATTTACATAGCTTGAAGTAAAATGATTGCAACTTCTTTAAAATAAGCTAGAATAGCTTTCTTTTGTTTATCAATAAATATATTCTTTATGAAATACCACTATTTTACTATTTATAGCAAATCAAATTAGTACATATCTCAACAACCGTACTAGAAAAATAGATTTTTTATTAACAGCATAAACAATAAAACAATCAAAATAAATATTAGTTTATCATATTACAATCATTTCAGTTTATGAAACTAGTTAGAAGTTATAACAATAATTGCTTTATAAAATTTTCTAAGATTTAAATATTTTGCATTAAAATCAAATATGTTATCTACTTAAAACATAATGACACAAAATAAATCATTCTTTTCTTTGGTTTTTTGCCTATTTCTTTAATCGGTATAACCCCATGCAAGGTAGTAAAGCCACTAAGACACAAGGGGTTACAGTGTGTTGAAGCATTAGGAACAGTAACATTAATAATAGAATGAAAGTGTAATCAGGAGGACAGCAGATAGCGATTGATATTGCATTTAAATTTTGACAGATGAAAGTGGGCTGGAAAGCATGGAGCCGGAAGAGAGTTCCACAAGGCAGAAGTTCTAGGAAAAGAAACTGTTAGCACTTACGGTTACATCTAGATTATTCTAAGATTTTATTTTGTCGCACTTCCTACTTATGGAATTCTCTTCCAGTCTCTTCTTTCCTTGTCATCTGCGATGTTCAAAAGTCTAAGTGCAGCATCAATTGTTATCTTTTGTTTTCTTGAATTCTGTTCTATTATTGTCCTTTCTTCTCACTGACATTTCTTCCATTTTCGCAACCGTCAGTCACTCCTTGCATTTAGAAAATTTATCTTGTTACATAGGGCGAAAGGATTTTTTAAAAGTAATGTAGAACGCCAACCTCTTGATGATGTCATTATTTTCTCTGATTCATATGAGCTATCCCTTTTAGTGGTTACGGGTGTTGAAATTTCTTAAATGATGTGGCTTGTTATTAAATGCAACGAATTTAACTGGAATTCGAACTCGGCCCTCCGATTTCTTATTCCGAGCCAATGTCACAAAGCACAAAGTTCAGTTGGGCAGTTTGAAGCTTTTTAGCCTTCGTTGTCAATCAATCATAAGATAGTGTCCTGATAAGAACAATCATCCTCCAGGAGCACGGTCACTTGCGAGGTGTATTGGTCTGAAATTCTTAAAAAGAAAGGAATAAGTTTATGTGATTCCGCAGTCTGTCAAAGATGGAAATATCTCAAGACTCTTTTCTTGTCAAATCAGGATTGTATAGACCGTGTGTATCTGTGAATTTCAGTTTCCTCATCTTTTGCGCTGTTTGTTGATTGCACAATAGCTACGCGTTTTCGTGATCCAAATATATGTTCTCTGTCCAGGTCAGATTCTGCCAATGCATTGTTTGAATGCACGCAAGGTTCCATTGCTTTCATATGTATGGGATTTTCGATTAGCCTAAAACATTTTAGTGTTAAAAATGCTACCATAGATCGTTGATTTGTTCGTAACTTGACGCCGTATTGTTAATTTACGACCGCTATACACAATGCCGATACATTGAAAGAGCACATTTCCATTTCCACTATTAATGTCTTGAGTGATTGATTTGTTTTTTGTTTTTTTGTTTTTTTTTTGTTTTTTGCGGTTTATCAACGTTTTACAGGTTATTTACAGTCAGAAAATATTTTTAGATTGTAAGATTTTTTGAGATAATAATGATTTACTGATACACGTCCTACTAATTAGTCCATTCTAGGGAGAATATGTGGATTCATAGTTTTCCCAAGGCTATTTGCGCGTTAATGGAATATAACGAATCCGGTTGGTATTGGGATTCGGCTTTCCGATAAACAATTCCGACGTGTTATTCATTACACCATCAACACATCCAAGCTTACACACCTAGTATTCCTAAACGGTCACCCATGTAATTAATGATCAGGCACGATGTCACTTAACATTGCTTAGACGAGAACCAGTGCTTCATGTGGTAAAAGAGATCTTACTTATCAATCGATTTTTGTATCTTTTAGGGTTAGACATAAGGAAGGTGATGCCCAGTTTTGATGGATTTATTTTTAGCAGTCTTGAATAAAGTTTGCTTGTTTAGCGGCATATCAACCCCTTATGGGTCATTTAATGCCAAAAAAATATGAATTTTTTTTAGCATTAGTAATTTCTTTTACAAAAATGTATTGTTGGTAATTGTTATTTTGTTTTTGTTTTGTTTTTTTTGTTTTTTTTTTTTGCAAAAATGAATTGCTGGTAATATTTTATTATTAAAATATATTGCTTATATTTTCACTATACAAATATATTTTTATATTTTCATAGTGCTTTGACCTCAGATTGAGTGGTTAACTATTTGCCCAGAGTTCAATCTCTAACAGGTGCTACCACGCCGGGTCAGGGTAAACCTGGGAACAATAGAAAATAAGAGATGATGCCACGCTCCTCAAAACCTCCGGACCATAGGCCTTGCTACCGGATGTAATTTATCTTTATACCCAGGGTGCTCTTGAATAAGCATAAAGAATCAACCAAAAATTACGGCTACCTGCCAAACTCTAACTATTAGCAATGCATTGTCTTTCTCTCACAAATATGGCTCGAAACGTTTCGAACATTTGTAGTGGAATCTACTCTTAGAGACCGGGAAGTTCAGTTGCAAGGAACAATAGAAGAAATCAAGTTTAGAAGAAGAAGAAGAAGAAGAAGAAGAAGAAGAAGAAGAAGAAGAATCATGAGAAGAGAGAGAGAGAGAGAGAGAGAGAGAGAGAGTGAGAGAGAGAGAGATCAGAAAAGGAATTTTCCAAAGCGCTTATGATCATCACATCCGTTATATCGGCAGTAAGGTAAATCTCAAAGAAAAGACTGCAATCACACATTCCAACTTAAAATCTGAGGAACTAACATTTCAAGCAACTAGGTCACAGTGGAAAGAAAGTGAGTGAGTGAGATAGAGAGAGAGAGGAGGAGGAGGAGGAGAAAGAGAGTTTGTGTGTGTGTGTGTGTGTGTGTGTGTGTGTGTGTGTGTGTGTGTGTGTGTGTACAAACCAGAACTTAGAGGGTAAGTGGGCAGTTGGCATGTACCTACAATTCTGAAGTGGCTTATTATATATCCCCACTTTCATTTATTAGGTATTGAACTGTATCACCTCACGTCCATAAACTTGCCTGACTTTTCCGCCAGCCTAAAGAATATTCATGAGTACACCTATGCCCAAAAATTTTAAATAAAAATGATAAAAACCAGTAATATTTTTATTGTTGTAAATAAATACTTGTCACACAAAAATAGAATCCTTGCATTTGCCTTGATAAAATTCCTAGGAAAACAGCTATGTCGGGTAAGATAAGTTGTCTTTTTGTTTTTATTCCTATTATCGTAAAAAGAGTTAGAAGTAAGTACCTTCACTTATGTACTGAAAAAAAAAAGCATAGCATGATGTTAAAAGGCCTTAAACTTAATAAAATCAATGTTTTATCGTCAAAATGTTTATGTTATTATGAAGCGGTAAGATCAAACTATTTCTCCGATTATTGCCCTCATTTTGACAATAGTCCGAATAATGTAAATACTGTAAATACAACTTCATCTCAGAAATATAGACAAATACAAACTATTTCTTTAATTATTTTATTAAACTTTCCTTTCTAAATTTTGTATGTTTTTTCGTCAGCGAGTGATGAGATTTTTACTATAGCAAACGTAATAATACGAAGCTCATTTCACGCCGGTGAAAAACACATTAATTTGGTAATTCTTGCAAAAATCTAATAATGGTCGGATTTCGATGTAACTTTCAAGACTTATTAACAAATGAATGGAATGATTGTCGAAATTATTAATTTTATAAAATTTTGATACATATTTTGTCTTTACATATGTTTCCCCTCCGATTAATTTTCTTAAATTTTTAGAAATTGACAACTGTTCTAAAACATTGTTTTATTAGTTAAATGCAGGACTCCTTGGGGAATGTCAATCATCTATTTTTTCAAGCAGTTGCTCCTTTTCAGAAAATCTTCTCCGAATAGTGAAAAAAAAAAATACAGTAAAACTATGCCATTTTTATTTATATAAACTTTTAATTGCTTTTATAAACAATATATATTAAGCATATCATAGTATACAGATAATTTTTTTCAATGAATAATGAATTTTTACAAGAATTGTTTTCATTTTTATTTTCTAAGTATAATAATTTATAAAGTTTCAAAAATCTTTTAAAATTTTTTTATAGTAGGTCATGTGTGACATAAATTACTAAGTTGCTTCTATCACGTTATATAATTTCATTCTCTCAGTTATTGGATTTTAAAATTGATTTAAAAGGAAGTTTCATATTATTTTTATTTTTAATTTTCAGAAATCATCTTCAAACGTAAGGCTATGAAGCTAATCTAACTAAAATTCAGAATATTAAAATAAAAAAAAAACCGTGAAATTTTCACAGATTAAAACGAGTAATAATAAAAATTTAAGGTTAATGATTAAGAAAAAACAAAAGGTTAAAGTTCAAATCTAACTAATAAACAGCCGGGCTGTTAGCTAAAAATATATCATATTTCTGAAATAGGATTATTTGACAGAGTCAGTTGACAGTAAGAAAAAAAAAGAAGGAGGATGTGACGAGGTCTTTTCATTGGTCAGTGAGTCGACTCATCAGTAATTAGCGAGAAAGTGATATTTCTTGCTAAAAAAAAAAAAAAAAAATTCCTCTCTCCAAGTTTCATAACTGTGATTTTTTTTTTTTTTTTTGCTTGTGTAGCTAGGGATGGGGCTAGGGAAATTAGTCCTTGAATTGATTAATCAGCAACTTGGATGTTCCTTCTTCCAATATTCATCGGTAGGGCTTTTGGCTTGGTAGGATGTGCGGTGTGTTGTAATAGATAATGGTTCTGAATGATAAATATAATGATATAATGAGCTCAGCTCGAATTCCAGTCACGCTCATTACATTCACTTTTGCGCAAATACCTTTGGGAAAACGTATGAATCCATCTTTTCTCTCCTTATCTTTGGGTTGAGTAGCAGGACAGGCTCAGCCCTATAGTCGTACCACAGAATAAAATGGCACTTTCTGCGGGGAAATTCTTCTGTCTAGTCAGCCTTAGATCGAAATAGATATGATCACCAAAGCGTGTATCGGGAATGTCACTTAACCGACCGACTGAACGAACTGATGAGGGAAGGGAAGTACTTTCACTCACTGTAGCCCGTCCGTCATTGGCAGCCGGTAACATTTCTCTGTTGGCAACAATAAAATTAGCCTGTATAGACATCACATTGTGCCATTTATTATTATGAGAAAACCTTTTACCTGCTGAAAAGATGGCGTATTGACTTAGAATAAGAATTCGGGACATTGCGACTCTTGGGTATTAGCCTGAAGACAGCTGATGCAACCCACTGTAGATCGACGAATATCAGTTCGAGTCACGGAGTATGTCTATGTCATGTGTCATTCTTTTATTTTCTTCTGTTACACTACATCTATACTACACACTAATGTATATACCCACATATAAATCATATAGATTTCACATTGATTACATTACTTAATGAACACTTTCAAATAGAGCATACATTTTACATCTTTGAACCGGATTTCTTGTATAGGTCTATAGTTAACATTAAATTACGACCGAAAAAAAGACAGCGTCTGTTGATGGCTCGCATAAGTCGATATGACATGTTTATTTTTCATAGCGTGGTTGTTGCATCCAGTTCACTTACGAGCGTATAAGACTATGGTATATGTCAGCTACTCATATAGATCTATGTTTCATGTTCATTGTTCCTAGAAAGGACATCACCATTCCGTCAAATTACTAGCGACTAAGACCATTGCATTTGTCGGCTGTTTGTATAGATCTATGCTTTATGATAATTTTTCATGGCGACGGTATTACCATCCTGTCAAATTACGAGCGTTGAAGGCTATGGCACCTATCGGCTGTTCGTATATATCTATTTTTCATGTTTGTTTTTAATAGCGAGAGTATCACCATTCCGTCAAATTACTAAGATACAATGCTCCGGCATATTTCGACTGTTTGTATAGATCTATGTTTCATGTTTATTTTTCATGTCGGCAGTAGGCCATCCATCGTTAAACTACGACCGAACAAGTCTATGGAATTTTTCGGTAAGTTTATGCCGCTGTGTATGTGATTGTGGCATTTAATATCGTTTCACTTTGAGAGTATGATAGAAGCAGGGGAAGTGAAAGTGGGTCTTTCTGGGCGGCTATAGATACAATTTGGGAGGCAAGTTCAGTTGTTGTTGGCGTATACACTTGTTACTCATGGGTGATAACCATTCCAAAAATGGGTACTTTCTGGGTGTTTGGTTTTATTAATGGGAAAGTTCACTTCATACTGGAATAGAAGGATTTAAGAAGATAGCAATATTCAGAAAAAAAGCCTCAGTCTGCTTATCCTAAGTAAATGGATTATCGGAAAAACACTACTAAAGATCTGAGGTCCATATAACAAACATAAGGGATGAACAGACTGCCCCCTTAAAATATGACTGTAAGAACACCACAAGGCCGTAACATGAGAAGAAATAGAAAAATCAGGCGTAGATGACCACGTACGGAAGGAAAGGGAATATCACTGCCCTCACCCCATGGGATGAAGGTAAAATTATAGGTAGAGAACATCACTGGAACATACGAAAATTTAAGGGATTAGTGCGAGGCCAATAAAATTTTCTAAGTCAGCCAAGCATAGAAATGAATATAGTATGAAAACTAGTGCTAAAGAAAAACAATTACAAACAACAACATTGTAATATGAGCTCTGGTAAAATATGCTTAGGTTTCTAAGTCCCAAAAATGAATAAACTAATATCCTCAAGGACTCACAGCTCAGTAAATAAAAGTGTTGTTTGGATCCAGTTGATACTTTGACTTAACTGTGTGTTCAATACCTGGCAATAGCAGAGTTAAACAAAATTTAGAGAGTTGAGTTAAAGGGAGATAACTGGTAATGAGACATCTAGAAAAATCATGACTTGTGAAACTAGAACAATGTACTCCGGTAAACGAAGTAAAGTGTTCAGTTTGAAATTTCAATCACCTTAAAAATAAAAAGTTATACCTAGGGAAGAACGCTTCATAACGGTCTGTAATTCTCAGAACTAGTTTAAGCATTTTAAGGTTGGTGACTCCCTCTTTGAAATAAATTCAAGAAGTGGAGGAAAAGAAATTAAGAAGAAGAATTCGAAATCTTTAAGGGAAGTAAGGGTCATTAAAAGATCCCATGTGTAGAATATTAGATAGGATTAAAGAAAATAGTAACATTCGAGAAATAAAAAAAATCACGAAAATACTTTTGATGCAACCCACTATTTAATGTTTATTATCACTAATAAATCGACTAAGAAGCCACCTGTCTTGGTATTTTGGGTTTAACAAGGACAACAAAGAACAAAATTAACCCCAGTCATGCCGCAAGTAACGCTGCCATAAACGAGATTGGTAGACATTGTTTGATAGTTTCATCTTAATATTTAATCCGAGTCGTGTTAGGAAAACTTACTCGCAGATAGGTAGATTTTTCGATACATCGATAACTACTTTTGGTTAGATGAAAAGAAACCGCATTCATGCATATATATGTATATGTGTGTGTTATTCAAAATGGTGTTTCGTTCCTTTTTGGCATTGTCTGAGCACACGTATGTGTTGTGTTCTCACACATCTTACCGCTCTGCTTTGTATATGCGTGTGTGTGCCTGCGCGTGTGTTCGTGTGTGTGTGGATACTTGCAATCGTACCTGTCTGATGAGTACGTATGTATCGGCGTGCTTTTTATATCTTTTCCCTGTGTCTTTATCTTCTTTCTCTGACTCATACTCTTCCTGTAAAGAAAGACAGAAGCAACCAAAATGGCGTTGATCGCGTTTTTCTTGTTCCTTGAACAAAACGTCATCTTTGATATCTGTCGGATTGTTCTTTTGACAGAGAAAAGCCGAAGTAAACAACACATCAAATCCGGTAAAAAAAAAAAGAAAAAAAAGAGAAGGACAGAGAGCCCTGGGTGGAGTCGAACGCACTCGACAGAGCGCATCCCTACCCCCATCATCCTAATTGTAGCGAAAGGAAAATTTCTATCGCCGGATTATAAATACAATTTTATGGCAAACTGAAACATCTGTGGGTCATAAAGCACAAAATATATTTTCATTTTATAGTAACAAATGCTATATTACGTTGACTGCCTTGTCAGACAGACAGCTACTTTCTCAAAACGGTAAAGAGATGGGAATTAACTTTTTGATATACCAGTATGAACAATAACGAAATAAACAAGTATCCAACACCAAAGTGAAGGAAAGCGAGAAGAAAGGACTAATCATCAATTTCAAGAAGACAGCATGCATGGTTGTTAGCAAAAGGAACAACCCAACATTTAAATTACAACTTGGGGATGCCAAAATCAAACAAGTACAACAATTTAAATATTTGGACAGAAAGTGCGGCACTGAAATCCGAAGACACACTAGGATAGCCAAATATGCATTTCAAAAGCTAAGCAGAGTATTAAGAAACATAAAAATTTGGTAGCGACAAAGAGTACTGAACTGTTACGTTATATGACAGTGAATGTTGGAAAATCTCCTCACAGGCGAAGAGACTTGAATCAAAATAAATTTGTTTTTACAGGCGGATGCTTAGGATACGTGAACCGAACATGTGAGCAACGATCAGAGAAAATAGAAACAAAAAGAACACTTATACTTAACATGAGGAAAAGATGGTGAAAATTTTTAGGGCACATCAGAAGGAAAGAGAAAATTTAATACTTACAGGAAAGATTAAAGGCAAGAGAGACAAAGAAAAGAACGCATAACCTACCTAGAGAGCTTAAGTAAATGGATGGCGGGGCAAGCTTTAGGAGAGATTTTAGCTTACTTCTCTTGCTTTTACGCCAAGTAGCAATAGTAACGTGAAAATCTTAGTCAATAGTTATAAATTTTTTTATTTGTATTTCTTTCGTTTTATTTGTTTTGCATTTTAATACTAATTCGTAATATAATTCAGTCATGCGAATTTCTAATCTAAAATTTGTTATTAATTATTGACATGATTTTAGCCCTTCTATTTATTTTACTTTTACACCCAGTTGGAATATTCTGCTACGAATGGACCCGTGCCGACAAAATGACGGCAAAATATTTATATCGATATGCCATCTAAAATGACAGCAACTTATATATTAATGTACCTACTATTGAGTATCTTACATTAAGACATGAGAAAAGATAAACAAAATAATACAAACCCCTGAGCTTGACAGGAGGAAAATAGGTTATATATATATATATATATATATATATATATATATATATACTCTCACACGCCGATTGAGCACTATGGAAAAATGGTGGACTTAAAAAAACAGTAGCTACTCACGAATTTACGCATCGTTCATTCAGTAATAAATTTGAACACTCTTGACTACTGGCGTGTGTTTACATTGTATATAACACGCTAAAGTTCGCCTACCTCTAGGACTGGTGTCAATTCGGTCGGGTTTCAATTGGATGTCTAACCTTACTGATGAGCTGTGATACAGCGAAACTGGACTGTCTGCATATGACTATATATATATACATATATATAGTAACATGAATTAATAAATATACATATGATGGTGCACATATTTTTATTCAGGTGTTAATAAAACAGTGCTCAATGTATGAACAGAGGTATATATATATATATTGTCCTACGTCGATGGTACGACTCGGAGATTCGTGCGTTATGCAATCATCAGGTGCTTATTTCAACTGACAGTTTAATAGATTTGAATTTAGGTTCACTCAATATTCCTGGGAAGTAAAATCTTATAAAGTTAATGTCTTTTTTAAGATTCAAAATTTAAATATTCTAAGATTACATGTAGATAAGAATAAAAAATTTAAATGTATTAGGATCTGATCAAATTTTAAAATTTTGTATTTATTAGGATCTAATAAATTTTTCAAAGACCACGATCTTAATATTGCCACCATAACTAACGTTAAAGTCGTAAATTTTTTAGACGTTGCCTTCGACCTGAGCAATGATCTGCACAAACCGTACATTAACGACTCAAATAACTATAACAAGGAATCAAATCACCCCCAGAGAATCACCAACAATCTACACAAATCCATCCAATTTCGTTTAACTACCAACTCTAGCATTAAGGAAGTTTTTGACAATTCAAAAATTAAATACATTAATACTTTAGAAAAAGTAAACTTAGCACTAGTATTTCACAACATAATACTATGATATCAAATAAATACTTGGCCCGCTTAAACAACATGAGTCTTCCTGCTACTAACAGCAATGACCCTTCAAAAAATAACTGCAACTGCCGGAAAGATAAAACCTGCCCATTGAATGGCCAATGTGTGTCCAAAATTATTGTTTATAGAGCTCGAATTCATTCGGATGATAATGATGTTAAATTTTACTTTGGAAGCACTTCTAACAGGTGGAAGATAAGATTTAGCAATCAAAGGTTGTCTTTAAACAACATTAAATACAAAAAAAGTACTGTTTTATCAACATATTGGAAATTAAAAAACAATAACAAGAGCCTAATTATTACCTGGGATATCGTAGCTAAATCAAAATCTTACAAGAAAAAAGGGGGTAGATGTAACTTATGCCTTTTAGAAAAACTTGTCATCTTAAATCATATTAATAATCCTAATTTACTTAACAAAAAAGTGATTTAATGACCACATGCTGTTATAGAAAAAATCCTTACTTAAATTCTCAGACTCAGATTGATACAGAATCCTCTATATGTTTGCCCCTTTCTTTCTCTCTTTCTTCCTTACTTTCCACTTTATTTTTTTTTTCATCCGCAAATATTACTTTTAAAAATTATGAATCACACCTCTTTAAGTTTTGCCTCCTGCAGTGTTTAATATTTTATTTTTTAATGTTTTTTATTTTAAATTTTATTTTTAAATTTAAATTTAAATTTTCATTTTTATTCAAAATTCTAATTTTTTATCTACATACAATAGTACAAGATTTAAATTTTTACGGTTTATGATTTACGCCCCTTTGATTTCTTCTCCCTGCATTTTAATATTATTTATTTTAAATTTTAATTTTAAAATTTAAAATTTAAATATGAAATTTTAATTTTTATCTACATGTAATCTTAGAATATTTAAATTTTTAATCTTGTTATTAAAAAAGCAGTAACTTAATAAGGTTTAATTCCCATGAACATCGAATGAAGTTAAATTTAATTTTATTAAACAGTCAGTTTGAAATATGCACCTGATGATTGCATAATGCATGAAACTCCAACTCGTGCCATCGTACGTATATTTATTAATATATGTATATATATATATATATATATATATATATATATATATGTATGTATATATATATATATATATATTAATAAATATATATATTCACTTGATATCTTTTATCGAACGATTAATATCTGCTCAGATTATATCGAATGTAAACAAACTCAACCGGAGACAATATTATTTAGATATATATGATTAAAAGGAATCAGAAGTATATCTACATGAAAGTTAAAGTGAATCTTGTCTACCATGAAATCTTTCGTAGTCTAGTCGTAAGACACGTCTTGTTGTCTTGTCTAAAGTGTTTCGAGCACGCAGGTTCCATTCCTGCCAGAAAATACGATTGATTAAGGCCAGTAGAAATAATAATGTACTGTTTAACTATATATATATATATATATATATATATATATATACACACACACAACTGTCCTTATTATAATAGAGAGAGGATTGTCTGAATTTCCTAAACAGACGATTGTCAATTATTCATTTACGAGTATTATTTCTAGATAGTATTTCTTTTGCTTTTGCAACCAGCTGTTTTGTTTGTATTTTTAAATGAAGAATTGTTTATAAATATTAATTTCTAATTAGTATTTCTTTTATTTCCCTTGCTTTTACGTCAAATAATTATAGTCTCGTGTTGCGTGAATTCAATAACTTAGGCATTATCAATGATTAATTTTTTACTTATCTCATTTCTTTTGCATATGCACCAAGTAGCTTTGAGTGGTGTGAATTTCGTAAGTGAAACTTTGTCAATTATTATTAACTTTGGTGTTTTTTCCAAACCAGTGAAGCTTAAGTTTTTTTAAAAATGGGCAAAATAGAACACTTATTATAATAGCTGGCTGCTCGTTTCCGAATAAAACCATTTGCTACTGCAGCGAGCCGACTCCTGTTGCAGATGCCTGCCGAGTCACCCACCGAACAGCGAGCCGACTCCTGTTGCAGATGCCTGCCGAGTCATCCACCGAGCAGCGAGCCGACTCCTGTTGCAGATGCCTGCCGAGTCACCCACCGAGCAGCGAGCCGACTCCCTGTTGCAGATGCCTGCCGAGTCACCCACCGAGCAGCGAGCCGACTCCTGTTGCAGATGCCTGTCGAGTCACCCACCGAGCAGCGAGCCGACTCCCTGTTGCAGATGCCTGCCGAGTCACCCACCGAGCAGCGAGCCGACTCCTGTTGCAGATGCCTGCCGAGTCACCCACCGAGCAGCGAGCCGACTCCTGTTGCAGATGCCTGCCGAGTCACCCACCGAGCAGCGAGCCGACTACCGTTGCAGATGCCCGCCGAGTCATCCACCGAGCAGCGAGTGACTCCTGTTGCAGATTCCTGCCGAGTCACCCACCGAGCAGCGAGCCGACTACTGTTGCAGATGCCTGTCGAGTCACCCACCGAGCAGCGAGCCGACTCCTGTTGCAGATGCCTGCCGAGTCACCCACCGAGCAGCGAGCCGACTCCTGTTGCAGATGCCTGCCGAGTCACCCACCGAGCAGCGAGCCGACTACTGTTGCAGATGCCTGCCGAGTCATCCACCGAGCAGCGAGCCGACTCCTGTTGCAGATGCCTGCCGAGTCACCCACCGAGCAGCGAGCCGACTCCTGTTGCAGATGCCTGCCGAGTCACCCACCGAGCAGCGAGCCGACTACTGTTGCAGATGCCTGCCGAGTCACCCACCGAGCAGATTTGTTCTGAAAATGATGCTAATACCAAGTTTTCATCATGGCACAATAGGTCGGCATCACTATTGCTGTAAAATTTAACTTCTTTTTAATATACTGTATATTTAATCAATTTACCTCTTCTTCTAAACTTCCTGTTTCGAACTTCCTGTTATGCGTTTAAAATAAAGCGTTAAGGAATTAGTTAGTCTATAACGTCTGATAATCCCGAAAGGTTAAAACCATGCTAGAGTCAGTCAGTTAAGTGCCATACGTGATACACGCTTTGGCGACTGGGCAGAAGATGTATCCCCCAGTAGGTTGCCATTGCTTTCTGCAGTAGACTGGTTGCCGACCAAGGCTATAGAACTCAGTCTGTCCTATTATTTAACCCATAACTGGGGGGAAGAGTCGATATCCATTGCACCACAACGCACATCCTCTAGCACATGCTAGAGTAATCAGTTGATCTTCCTAATTTTTATATTTAAAAAACCTGCATATTAAATCTTTATCTTTTATTTTATTTAAATGTGTATTGACCACTTTTTTAATACTACTCTTAAAATTCTAATATGACTCTGATCAATAACTCTTTAATGATTATATATATATACTATTGGATCCGTGACGTCAAAAATGACAGCAAAATATCTATATTGATATGCCGTTTAAAATGGCGGTAATATACATAGTGATATACCTACTATTGAATATATTACATTAACACAAGAAAAACACAAAATAATCCAAATCCCATCTCTGGGCGATACAGAGGGGATATCTATCTATCTATCTATCTATCTATCTATCTATCTATCTATCTATCTATCTATCTATAAGGGTTCATATCTATCTATCTATCTATCTATCTATCTATCTATCTAATTCTATTCCTATCTATCTATCTATCTATCTATCTATCTAATTATATTCCTATCTATCTATCTATCTATCTATCTATCTATCTATCTATCTATCTATCTATCTATCTATCTATTCTATCTATCTATCTATCTATCTATCTATCTATCTATCTATCTATCTATCTCGACGGCATAACTATTGCAAAAGAATAAAACAATAAGGCACTGTTAAAGAGCAAACATTTGGCAAAAGCTTTCATAACTACAAGTAAAATTTAATAACTGGTAATAAAGAAAATGAACTGAACCGACACTGCCACGTTATTCTCTCTTTCTTCATGAGAGTAATAGGGGCTCAATATATATATATATATATATATATATATATATATATATATATATATAGGAAAAACTACTAAAAAGTTGTAAGTTAAAAATGTATTTTCTGACAGTATTTATTTATTTATATTATTATGTATATATTTGATATTTCAGACCGGCTTTGGCCTTTTATCAGAAACAAATGATTTTAAAATTTAAACTAGAAGCGTCCGTCGCGAAAAGCGTCCGTCGCGTGATGTAGAAAGCAATAGAGTTTGAATATTTTTAACTGTAAATCTAACTGTAATAATACTTTTAAATGTTGTTCTAAAGAAAAAATTTTAAGTGTATCTAAAAAAATGTTTAACTATTGAAATATTTATAAAGATTCAAAACACCTCAGTTCCTATTTAACCCTAGCCTATATGTATTTTATTTTAAAATCCACTATTTTTCTTTCTTTCTGCGTGATTATGTGGAACTAAAATCGGAATCTATCAGTAAACATTTGCAGCTTTTTAATGTGTGTCCTGGTTGATTGAAGTGTTCAGCTATGGGGGAATAAGGGTTGTTTTGGCGTAACCCTTATTCCAGTTAGGTTTACGTTTAAAAACATTCAAACTTTATTGCTTTCTACATCACGCGACGGACGCTACTCACGGCGAACGCTTCTCGCGACGGACGCTTCTAGTTTAAATTTTAAAATCATTTATTTCTGATGAAAGGCCGAGGCCGGTCTGAAATATCAAATATATATATTATAATAGATATAAATAAATACTGTCAAAAAATACATTTTTAACTTACAACTTTTTAGTAGTTTTTCCTATACATATTAAGACAGTATACGTGGATTATCATTATATATATATATATATATATATATATATATATATATATATATATATATATATATATATATGTGTGGGGGGGGGGGGTCTGTTGCTACAGAACCCAACTTCACTTGTTAGTCAACCCATAGCTGGAGGAAGAAGAGTTAGATTCATACTTTTACCAAGGGTATTCATGCGTAAATGATTGTAACAACTTCGAGCGGAATTCGAAATCGGTTCTCCAATTTTCCATTCCAAGCCGATATCCATTACATCTCAAGTACATTACACAAATCTGACTGAGCCTTTCTCTCACTCTCTCTTTCCCATTTTTTTTTCAGTTCTCTCTTTTTCATTCGTTTTTTTTTTAACTCGCTGTGTCTCTTTTGCTTCTCACTCTCACTCTCTCTCATTCTCTCTCATTTTCTTCATGAGTGTGTAAGGTGTGGCTGCATACACACACACACACACACACACACACACACACACACACACACACACACACACACACACACACACATATATATATATATTTTAATTCAGATACTTCAATCCAAGGGAAAAAAGCAGGAAGGTAAATTCCAAAAAACCCGATCCTAATTAATATTAAAAATTTATTTTAATATTAAAAAATGATACAGGAAGAGAGCTCCATGTAATAAAATATTACAGAGCAAATATATATTAAAAAAGGATTAATTCAAAGATGTTGAATGGCCATTTCGATATGAAGATCCCCACGGGGAACGACACATCACCTCAGCAACAGAAAAAAACCTTTCAGAAACTGGAGAAAAATTAGTCTACTTTTCCTTTTTAAATAGATTGCAAAGAAATTAAAAAATAAATAATAAAATAAAATAAAAATAAAAATAAAGGGAAAGAAAAAGAAAAGGAAAAAGAAAAAGAAAAAGATAGAATAAAATCAAATAAATAGGAAAAGAAAAAAAAAAATTGACATCGTCTGGGTTCGCAAAAAAAAGGGGAGAATGTAACTAAAAATTAACAGACAGCCGTGTTAAATCGACACGGAAAAAAGGTGGTAAGAGAGATAAAAGAAGGAAGGGAGGGAAAAAGAAAGAAACTAAAGAAAAAAATTTTTTTAAATATTACAGACGCTGGACAAATTCAAAAACCTAATTTCCCCAAAACGTTGAAGTATTAGAAAAAGGCCTTTACTTAAAAAGGCATAATTATTAATAAAAGGGAATAAAAAGATATAGGATTTAAAATAAAATTATTTTAAAAAAAATTAGGTCATTTGAAATTAAACTAAATAAAGACAACACTAGGTAAAAAAAAAAAAAAAAAAAATGAATTACAATTATTATATATACATACCTATACAATTACACACATACATACATATATATACACACACAATTTTACGAATAAGAATACATATATACATACACATACACACACATACATTCAATTTATTACACACTTATATACATATACATGCGCATACACACATATATATTATTCAATGAAACCTGCATTAATGAAAAAATGCTGCCAAAATACACACACAATATATATATATATATATATATATATATATATATATATATATATATATATATATAAATTAGTAACAGAAGCTGAATGTACAGTCGACGAATTCAATTTTCACAAGGGAGTGAAAGTTTTCGTTTAGAATAATCAGAGCTTTCAATTTTCCAAATTACTTTAAAAAAAATTCCTTTCAAGGCTCTTTGCCGAAGCTTTACGGAAATAGCCGAAGTGGGGTAAATTCGTCTTGTTTCTTTTGCTCAGCAGCTCCAAAACTCCTTTTAACTAGTTTAACTCTTTCTCGGCCCTTTCTATTTTTATACATCTTCAGCCAGACTCTATCGGAGACGCATTATTCGACTTTAACTCTTTTAAGTTGGTCGGCAGCAGGCTTTTCTACGTTTCTTTACATTTTGAGCCTGGAGCTCTTAGCCGTGGCCCTCAGTTGGGAACGCTTTTTCCTCAGTCGTTACATCTCGACTGGTCCCCAGTCCAACTGAATTGAACTAACTTCACGGACTGATTTGGACTATTTGGGGTCTCGATTTTTATGCTTGTCCCAAATCCTCTTGGGGAGTGCGGGCTGGACCCGAGGTATTTATGCAAATCAAATCTTTGACCAATCAGATTACCTCCACCTCCACATTTCGAGGTGGGGGATTGGTTCAACCAATGAGGCAACAATATTTCCTCTGACGTAATTTCTCTTCATCTTCTTCTTGATTCAACTGATTACGTCAGCAAAACTAGCTTCCATCTTGGAAGTCCCAGTTCCAGTGAGATTTATAATTCGTCATTATTTCCATAGTTAAACATTTAACCTTTTTAACCTCATCAAAAAATTTTGACAATCTTGACTACCGCTATTTTTCACTTCCACCGGCCGAAAATCCCCAAACCTTTGATCAATTTTTGAATAAACAATGCAAAAATATATTGTTCCTTTCTATTCTCTTCAATTTCTAACTAGTTTTTTTTGTTTTTCAGATTTTACAAGTATATAATAAGGATTCTTAACTCGACTCATATCGCAATTGACAATAAACTGCAAAATCAACAATACCACTAGTAATAATTTCTTTCGCTCCGTTGTATTAAACTTAGGATTAAATTTTTTATATGCAAAAATTGAGTTACATTTCTTTCTTTTCATGCAATTTTACAATGCAATCTTAAACAAAGATAATTACGTTTTGGATATGTATCTTAAGCAGGGCAATTACGGATTTACAATGGTATTTGAGCGTAAATTAATATTATGAAACCAATAGGAATTGGAATTTGGCTCATTAACAAAAAATCCGAGTCATTATCCTTTACATCAAGCGCACATCCAAGCTTAGATCACCTGATATTTCCAAGTGGTTACTTATCTAGGTACTTATCAGTGCTTAATTTCAGTGATCGTAGTGGAAACGATGTTTCAACTTGATGCCTACAGAATTTTTTTTAATCCTTACACCCCAAGAAATGTCAGAAGGAAGGTGATAGATGGGTAAGGATACCGAGGATGAGGGTTGGGCAGATGGGAAGAGTGTTTGAAAGAATGGGAGCGAGTTAGTGTGTTAGGAGGTGTCTATTGACCTTACATTTAAACTCCTGGAGATTGTAGCCATCGGGGAAGCAATCATGTGGAAGGGAATTCCACAGTCGGGAAGTGCGAGTCAGGGAGATCATTAATGTATATCACAAAGAGCGTAGGACCTAGGATAGAGCCTTGAGGGACACCTGCGTTCGTATGGTGGTTCTGGGAGGCATGTCCGTTTAATAACACCTTCATTGTGCGGTTATAGAGGAATGACTGGATTAGTTCAGACAAATGTCCAGTTATACCATAGCTCCGCAGTTTGCATAGAAGGCCAGCATGCCAAACTCTGTCGAACGCTTTAGAGTTATCCAAGGCGACGGTCCCTGTCTAGTGCCTGATATATGTACTCGGTGATGGTCGTTAGCATATCAGCAGTAGACCTTGTGAAGCGGAAACCATACTGATTGTCCGAGAGGAGCCTGTGTGCTGTGAGATGCTGAACCACCTCGGCGTTGATAATGGCTTCGAACACTTTGCCAAAGATCTGAAGAAGGCTGATAGGTCGGTAATTTGCGGGGTCCGAGGGTTCTCCAGTGTTTTTAATTATAGGAACTACAGAGGAAGATTTCCAACAGGCAGGAAAGCAGGAAGGAGATAGGTAGAAGTTGTAGAGCTTAGAAAGGACAGAGGAAAGTTCGGGGGCACATTTCTTTAAAACTATGATTGGGATTCCGCCCCCTCCGCTCGCTTGTGAGGGTCAAGTTTTGAGATTATCTTAGAGACAAGCGAGGGTGTAATATGGACGTCATTCAGTTGAGCCTCAGTTCTTGGTGGGAAGTCGGGTGTAGAAACTCCAGACGAGTCCAGTCTCGAATTATTCGAAAATCTGCGGGCAAAGCATTCAGCCTTGTCCGCTGGGGAGGTGAGGACCTCAAATTTGTTTATTAGTGGGGGTATTGTGGACTTGCTCTTGTTGTTAAGTACTCTTTTACAGAGTCGCCTGTAGTCTTTGGTGCTGAACTTAGAGGATGCTATGCGTTGCTTCATTCTGGCAGCAAACAACATCTTAGCTTCGTTAAGTAACTTTTTACACTTATTACGAGCTGAAGTGAAAAGGCGTCTGTTTTCGTCCGACGCGTAGCTATGATAGAGTCGGAAGAAATGATTCCGGTGGGCAATGGCGGCTGAGCAAGCGGGCGAGAACCATGGAGACGAATGAGATTTAAGCTGAAATTTCCTGGCAGAAATGAAAGCATCGATGCCAGCTTTAACTCAGTAGGAGACCTCGAATGCACATTCTTCGATGGGAAGACTAAAAACGTTGTTCCATGGGACGTCACAGAGGAAGTCTCGGAACGAATCACATTCTGCTCTTTGGTAGCAGTAGGATATTCTACTTGTCTGGTTTTCTTGGGTTGGGTGGGAGTGGAATGAAATGTTGACGGTAACTACGGTGTGGTCAGAGTTACCAAGTGGGCAGAGTTGTCTGGTAGTGCAAGGTGGCCCTACAGTAGAATTCCGAGAACACCATTGACAGAACATGTGAACGACGAAGAACTTTTAAGAAAAATGAAAGCAGAAAGGATACGTGTCTTTAGAATCAGAAAAAAAAATTCTGAGACGCATATTGAGGAAAAAAGGTTTAGAAAATGCACCATTTACAAGACATTGAAGGCAAGATAGACAGAGAGAACAATGAGTAACCAATCTAACTAGTTTGTGTAAAGTAATGACAGCACACAGAGTAGAATTGACAGTAACAAGACAAAAATTGCAATAGGGAAGTGGTGAAGAGCAATGACCACCAATGTCCTGAAAAGCATAGCATTGAAGAAGTTAGGGGAGGTGAGTTTTGGTAGGAATTTCGAGAGATATGAATTATTCAACTATATTTATCGTAAAAGACTAACGCACGAAAAATCGATTCCATTCCAGTTTCAACTCTGTCTCAAAATGCTAACTGAAATTCGTGACCATCAGTCAGTCAGTTAAGTGCCATACGTGATACACGCTTGGGCGATCATGTCTCGAAAGAGACATGACTGAATAGGCAGAAGATTTTCCCGCAGTAGGTTACCATCTCTTTCTGCAGTAGACTGGTTACCAACCAAGGCTATAGAACCTCACTTTTCCTGCTATTCAACCTATAGCTGGAGAAAGAAGAGATAGATTCATACTTTTTTTAAAATTTTATTTTCATTCCTTTGGTTTTTTCAGCTCTCTCTTTAAATATCTCAGATTTCTCTCATCGACCTTTTCACCTCCCTCTTTTTCTTTCTATTTCTCACATTCGGTGTTCCTTCTCTCACTCTCTTTCTTTTTCCCTCATTCTATCTCGCTCTCATTTCCACTTTCTCGCTCACTCAGTCTCTCTCTCTCTCTCTCTCTCTCTCTCTCTCTCTCTCTTTCCTTTCATTTGGGCACTCTGGTCTAATCTTACTATCTAATTTATTACGTCTTCAGTACTCTCAATCTTTCATTCATCCTTTTCAGCTCTTTGGCTCTCTCTATCTCTCTTTCTCTCTCTCTCTCTCTCTCTCTCTCTCTCTCTCTCTCTCTCTCTCTCCTCCAGTGTGTCCTTCTCTTTCACTCTTTCTTTTATTCGATTTTATCAGTTCTTTTTTCGTTGCAAAGTGAGAATTCTTTTTGCTTTTTGTTAATCAGTTCACTCCAAACAAGTCAATAATGCTACAAGAGATGCAAAAAGGCTACTGAAAGTGAAAGAAAATGAAAATATTTTAGAGTGAACCGAAACAATAAAGAATAAGACACTGAACCAAAAGTTAATAGTAACTTTTTTTAAGATCATTTCACTCAAAGTAAGGCATTAAATCTATTAAGACGTAAAGGGTTACTGGGAGTAAAAGAATATAAGAAGACTTTAGAAGGAACCGGAAACCCATTCCTCAACAAGAAACAAGCGATGAAACTCTATACCTGTTCAAAAGACCGGGGAGGAGTGTGAACTGAGCGATAGGCGAACCTATCTACTCCTGTTCAATTGCGCAGCTCCAGTCCAGATATGGCAGCAATGCTCTGTTTTTTGTCTAATCTGGTTCTTGGAAAGATAGAGAATAACAGGAGGAGTCAGTACTTTTTGGAATGACACAAGAAAATGGTCATTTTACAAGCATTTTCGTACATATAACTCCCGCTTGAGGTTTGGAGTCTACTTGATTCCAAGTAGACGTTCAAAGTAAGTGACCTCTTTGAGAGTGCAACGATTCATCGTAACTGGAGAATATTTGGGGAAAAAAAAAACTTTTGCTATCCTCCTGTTCAGTTGTACCTTTACATACTTATAAAATCAGCAACCCTTAAGTGGTATAAAGAATTTTTAAGTTCATAGCTATCCGTTTCTAAATCCATATCTATCCCTATCTACTTAAATTTACGACGTGACAGTCAGCACATACGCAAGGTTTACGGCCCCATCATCGAAGTTAAGCAACATTGAGTCTAGTCACTTGCTACTAGGTGACCGATGGGAATACCAAGTGCTGTAAGCTTGGATATGCCGCTGGTATAATAAATAATGTCCCGAAATTGTTAACCGAAGAGCCGATTCTATTTGGGTTCGTTGTATTTACTTACGCGCAAATACAATTGAGAAAGGTATTAATCCACCTCTTCTCCTCCCAGATATGGGTCAATTAATAAGACTTGTATGGCTAAAACCATTATTATCTAAAAAATGTGTATAAAATATTGAGATTTTGGCATTAAATAATGCATAGAGGTTGATATGCTGCTAAAGAAAAACAACCAAACAACCAACAATTAACGTAGGAGAAAGTAAACCACGACAAAAATCGTATTACATCGTCCCACCTCGCTAAAGCACAGTGTATGAATCCTTGTCCTAAAGTTTGGATTCAACCTTAAAACTTAAAGAGCACAAAGCTAAGGGTTATTCCATGTATCTCCTATTTTTCTTAACAATGTTCACCCAATACAAGACCCAAGAGCCATTCGAGGTAGGGGGTTATTGTGTAGAGTTTCATTAGCGGAAGAAAGGACAATTGTTAAAAGAATACATGCTGTGATGGATAAAATAACACTGACATTTTATTTTAACAGATATATTTACCAAATGTACACAAAAATATCTTGAAATACGAAACAGAAAAATTTGTCAAATAAAATCGAAATTAGCTTCAATCACAGCCTGAAGTCGACTTCGGAATAACCCGCATCTCTCCTAGATGGTCCCCTTGCTTAAATTGGTGAATGCTGCCATAATCTTTGCCTTCAGTTCATCTTTGGTGTTACAAGGAGTTTTGTTGGTCTCTCACTCAAATGCACCCTCCAGATAATAATCAAAGGGGTTGCAGTCTAGGGAGTTAGGTGGCCAGATGTAAGGGTTGATGTGATTGCAGAAATTGTCTGACAGTCATAACTGGGTTTTCCTGCTTGTGTGGCATGGTGCAGAGTCCTGTTGCCAAACATATACTAGTCAAGCAACGACCCTTTTGACTCAAGGAAGTACTACCTTATCACGGAGTTTGATGGAAGCGTCTTTGTTGAGTCTGTGGCCCAGTGTGAAGATGAATGAAGGTATAACGTCGCCACCACGAGAGAGATCTCTCTAAACACCATGATGTTGACTAGATATATCATCCCACTCTTTGCGAATCTTCTAACCTGTCCTCAATTGTCTGCCTTTACCATAGATAAAATATATTATTGGTCATTTTGTTGATTGCTGATATTTTTACAATAAACATGTATTTTTTAACTTTTATAGAATTTTGTCTTAGTTTTGTGGGCACTATTTTCCCATAGCTGGGACTCTACCAGGTTAAGCCACGCCTTTCACACCTTAAACGATCGTCAGTTTATGGTATAATTATTATCGTATTTAGATAGATAGATGGATAGATAGAGTGAGAGAGAGACGCGTATAAATGCACATATACGTGTCAATATTAGGTGTGTGCAAAAGTTATCAGTTCCATGCTTTAAAAAAAAACATGGACTCAATACAGATTAGATAACTTTTTTTCTTTTTCCTTTTTTTTATGTAAAGCACTGGAATCTTTCATGCACATTTTGTACGCAGTTTTTTACAATCATTTCACCCTAAAATAAAGCCACTAAAACGTAATGGGTTTACTGAGTGGTAGAGAATATGAGAAAAACACTTTTAAAGAGAGAACAAAAAAAGAACAGGTATTAAGAAGGCAGAAGATAACGACTGACATTGCATTTGAATTTTTAAGATGAAATTTAACTGGGAAGCAAGAAAACGGAAAAGGGTCCCACAATCGACAAGTGAGACAGAAGGAGCTGTTACCTTCGAAATTACGGTTACGTCTAGCCTCTTCAACTGTAAAATGATGAGACCTTGCTGGAGAAGCAACAAGCCGGAAGAGAGTTCCACAAGCGAGAAGTGCGAGAGAAGAAACTGCTAGCATAGAGATTAAGATTACATTTCAACTGTAAAATCATTGCAGATTTTTCTTTAGATTTTATGAAGACTCTTTAAATACATAGCAAGAACACCAGGCCAGATATGGTAATCAAGGGCAAATGATTAACTTATAAATATGTAATACAGATTCATTCCCAATTTTCTAAGCAACAGACTAACCAATAAATTTAATATAATCTTTTAACTTTATGTCAGCAGAAAGAGTTAGTCTGAGATGGTGCAATGAGTCACTCCTCTGGAGGTTGGCATCGGCCATGCTGACTGAAGGCAAAGCAGGTCTCTCAGACGATTAAAAGAAAGCCGCTTCTTATCCACATATACGTACACTCCTGATCAAAAATTTAAGACCACTTAAAAATCTTTAAAAAGAAATTTTTTTTTTTTACAGATAGATTTTAAACTCCTACCACTTAAGGTTACCAATACTACAATCTAAAAGGTTATGGAAACAAAAAGCTACATTCCAAACATTTTATTTAGAAATTTACATTTTTATAAAATCGTTTGAACAATTTTTATATAATT
>JBBBDQ010001831.1:3090000-3182500 GCA_037127315.1 Ascarosepion bandense
AGAGAGAGAGAGAGGGGGAGAGAGAGAGAGAAAGTGAGAGAGAGAGACCGTTTGACTTATTATACACGGATTTACTCGGACGAATGCTCGCATTTAAACTGCTATGGCCATGTTTCGGGTGTTGTACTTTTCAATCTTCAAATGAATATTTTATTTTATAAAATATATATATTGCAACTTGTAATATCTATCTATCTATCTATCTATCTATCTATCTATCTATCTATCTATCTATCTGTTTCTCTACCCATTTATTATTATATATTCATATGTTATCTGGTATTTCCCGGCGATTACTGTTCTTTATCGTTTTTTTTTCTTCTTGTTGGGATTTTCTGACAGATTAAATTACACTGAGCAAATAACTATATATATATATATATATATATATATATATATATATATATATATATATATATATATATGAAATGAATTGTTTGAACATTATTTTTTATCGATACTCGTATTTAAGTAGATATTCTGTTTTTTAATTAAAAAGTATTGTATATTTATTTCTACCGGCCTGATTATTTACGATAAATTGTTATTACGAAAATGTGTGTCATTCGGCAGGATTCGTAATGGCACACATTTTCTTAATAATAATTTATCGTAAATAATCAGGCCGGTAGAAATAAATATATAATATACTGTTTAATTAAAAAACAGAATATCTACTTAAATACAAGTTTCGATAAAAAATAATGTTCAAACAATTCATTTCAAATTGTCGGTTGTTTATAACCAAGTTTCGTTAAAATTCGTTAATTTCCGTAATATATATATATATATATATATATATATATATATATATATATATATATATATATTCAGAATGATTTAAAAGTCACTATATACACTTAATAAATTCCTAAAAATTACAAAAAAAAACAAAAAAAAACTGAGTTTATTCCTGTTTTTAGTATCATTAGTCATTACAGTTTTACTTGAAGACTAGCTGTATACCACCATATCAGTTTCTCCATTTTCAGCCAACTTCGGACACTGGCCTCTCTAAAGTTTTTCAGCATCTTTTCCCCGATCTTGTTCAGGCCGTGCGGATTCTTTCGTCGAGCTGTGACAACTTTACGGGCTTAGTTGCATACACATTGCTTTTGACATAGCCTCACAGAAAAAGAAAAAGAAGAAAAAACAGCCACAAGGTGTGGGGTTAGAGAAGCGCGGAGCCCATTCGAGGGGACTCCTTTGACCAGGAAACTTGATGTACAAGAAATCTCCACTAAATTGTCAATGTGGGAGGGGCTCCTTTTTGTTGAAAAAAATCATATCTTAGCAAGATCACTCTGAAGTTATGGCACAGGAAACTCTTGTAGCATATTCAGATAATTTTCTTCCTTAACGGTAATCCGGTTACCAGACGCATCGCGGAAGAAAAATTGCCCAATCAGTCCAGTACTAGACATGACACACTAAGCCACTAATTTCGGAGAGTCTTATACATGCTAGCTGTGTTATTCCTTAAATTAAATCAGACTTGTCGCTGAACCATAAGTTTTCCAAGAGCTAGGGGTGGAGGGGGTGTTTTGACAATGATTTCCACATATTTCTATACGAGCAACATAATCTTCCGTTTGAAACGTTTGAATAACCTGAAGTCGGTACTGGCACATTCTGAAGCAACCGCTGAATTGTGTTTTTGTTGATGCTGGATTCTAGTGCTCCCCACCCCAAATAGACTTTCCCTTGCTATGCACGAACACCTGCTCGAGGAATATTAGTAGCAGGTCTACCACTGTGGGGTCATGACCTCTTGATTACTTCGATTGGAGGTGTAATGGATAGATGTGGGTTGTAGTGCAGTGCATATCGGCTTGGAACGAGAAATGGGGGAGCTGAGTTCGAATTCCAGTTGAATTTATTGCATTCACATACGCGTAAATACCCTTGGGAAAGGTATTAATCCGTCTACTTCCTTCCAATTACGGGTTAAATAACAGGACATATTGGATTCTATAGCCTTGGTCGGCGACCAGTCTACGGCAGAAAGTACCTACTGCGGGGTAATCTTCTGCCCAGTCACTCATGTTTCTTTTGAGACATGATCGCCCAAGCGTGTATCACGTATGACACTTAACTGACTGAATGGATAGCGGCTCGGATTGGGATTAAGGAATTGGAGAGCCGAGTTCAAAATCCACTCGAGTTCATTGCATTCACTTACATTGCACTTGTGAAATGTATGAATCCAAATTTTTCTTTTTTATCATGTGTTCTTATACGGGAGATTAATGGATTGGAGAGCCGAGTTCGAATTCCAGTCCAGTTCATTGCATTCAATTTCATGCTAATGACTTTAGAAAATATGTGAACGCATCTCTTCTCTCTCTCCTCCTCCCCGCCTCGAACTATGGTAAATAAAAGGTCAGACTGTGTGGCCACCGGTCAAGGAGAAAAACAACTTTGAATTCAAAACATGTGAAGAGTCGTCTAGGGACCTTGTGGCCGGTTGTGTATCAGATCACTTTAAAAAAAATGTGGTTGCTTCTGGATGGGTCTTTACCGCCCTAATCTAAATCTAAACTTATTTATAAATGAAACTTTGTCTGTGTGTGTGTGTGTGTGTGTGTGTGTGTGTGTGTGTGTGTGTGTGTGTGTGTGTATCCGTTACCTATAGACTCCGAAACGGTTGAACCGATTGTCTTGAAAATTTACACAGTTGTACTATAAGCGTCTGCGGGTGTTCTTAGCTAGGTTTTGTGTCGAGGTACCCCCGATAAATATCGAAAATCGATAATCGAAAAAATCGGGTTATAGAAGGAGTGGTCCGATTTTAATCAAATTTGATACACTCATAGACAAAGACATAAGAAACGATATTCAGAAGTTTCATATTTTCAGTTCTTACAATAGTGCAGAAAATCTTTAATGTATATATATATAAAAGGCAAGATGTTTGTGTGTCTGTTTATCGGTCTGTATGTCCTTTATACAAATCCACAATTTTTATCCGATTATCACCAAACTTCACACAAACATTCCTTAGTCAGAGTCTGAGCTCCAAGACCATGGATTAGTTTTAACGCTTTCATTACACCCGAGCAACGCCGGTCTATACTGCTATATGTACGGCTGATCTAGTTGTTTGGTTCTTAGAACGGCGGGAGAGCTCTTCTTATTCTTCATTTATGTTTTCATTTATTTCTTCTGTAGATTTTTTATCGTGAATTTTTCTTTAGTTCTGTGATTCTTAATTTTTAATGAAGTTTATCAGATTTAGTTGATTGTTTTGTTGACCCGAATAGCTTCATTTGACCAGTTTCACTCAAAAGCCTTGGATTTTGGAGTCGCATGCCGGTATCGTCTCTCCAGACCAATATCAGGAAGGTGCCTTCTTGGGAAATCGATCATGGTGATATTCGAACTGAGGTCACATGATCCAAATGCAAACGTTCTAACGACTCGTCTATGTGTCTAATTCATTACGGTTAACAATATTTGTATACACCTCCTCCAATCAAATAATTTTTTTTTCAAATTATAATCCTCTTTTTTTAAATCATTTAACCCCAAGCAAGGCAGAACTGCCACTGGTGCACAGGGAGTTATAGAAGAGGTGAGTGATGAGAAAGAGGAACAAGTTACAGTGGACTCAGAGAATGAGTAAAAAAAAAAAGGATGAGAATACAGGTGTGAAGAGGACTGTATGAGAGTGGAATGGAAAGGAAGAAGAACATGATACAAGGGTTGTCATGGAAGGGATGCAAGTCAAGAAGATAAAAGATGGCAATTGACTTTGCATTTAAATTCTTAGAGATTGTAGCTTTTAGGGAAAAGAATTTCACAGGCGGGAAGTGCGAGCAAAGAAGCTGGTAGAGTAGAAGTTGTGGTTACATTTGATTGGTTTCACTGTAAAAGGATGGGACGTAACCGCTAGTTTAGTAGCTCGAGTAAATTCGTGCAGTGGGGGCACCAGGGAGCTAAGCTCATCAAAGCAGAAGCTGTGAAAGTATTTCTAGAAGAGACAGAGAAGCCACATTACGTCGGTGAGAAAGTGACTGGAGTTGAGCTACCAGGTCGGGATCAATTACATTACAGATTCTTCGTTGGATTTTGTCAAGAAGCCCAAGATGAATAGCAGGGGCACCTGACCAGATGTGACTGCAGTATTCAATGCACGGGCGGATGGTAGATTTATATATGTGTAAGATGGACTTAGACGAGAAAAATGTCCTAGATCCAACCTTCAAGCAGCAGATTTCGCTATGGATTCAATGTAGTCAATCTACTTGAAGCCGGTTGATAGATTTTTGCCTAGGAGGCGCAATGTTTCGTTTTCAGGGAGACTAAACTGATCCATTCTGATGGGGTAAAAGCTATTGTCTATGGTGGTTAAATGATAGCAGCTTCGTTTTGGAAGCATTAAAATTTACGAGCCATACCTTACCCCAGTCCACCACAGATTGGAACAAATAAGAAATAATGCAAACATGCTGTGTTTGAAATGTACGGAAGAGCCAAAAAATTTAGCTCGATAATTATTATTTAATTTTGAGAATCACCAATGAAACTCAGCCACATTCGCCTTTACGATCACCACTGGGGCGTTTGTTGTGTATTCGAATCAACACACAACAAAGAAAATGGTGAGAAAGGGTTTTAAATATAAACATATATAATATTCTTTCACTTTAGTGTATTAATAAATATATTTTCTCAGTCTACACGAGTATTAAAGTTCTTGTGTTAAAGTTTCTTGTTTGTTGTTTCGTAAGATGAAAAAAATGTGATTTCTTTGCGTGTATGAGTGAAAAAGAGGCATGGTAGAAAATGAGGAGTAATGTATAAATAGAATGTAGCTTGATGAGGTAGAGTGTACGTATCACGTTGTTTGGTAAAGAAGTGTTTAAACGTAACGTAGCTGGGTAAGGAAGAGTGTGAATGTCACTTAGCTCGGTAAGGTAGAGTTCAAGCGTCACGTAGCTCGTCGAGGAAGAGTGTGCGTATCAGCTTGTATTCCCTCATGTCATGCTCAGGAGGATAACCTGTGGGAAACAGAGGATCAAATTAAAAGAAAAAATTGTAATAATATTGAATAAAGGGCACAGTTCATAAAGTTGGAATATCTATTTTTAAAAGAAAAAAATGATAATTCTTTCTATTATGATAAAGACCGTTGTATATATATATATATATATATATATATATATATATATATATATGTATATCCTCCTGTCATGCACAGGTGTTTGGATTTTTTTATGTCCTAATGTAAAATACTCAATAGTAGGTACATCAAGATATATGTAGCCGTAATTTTAAACGGCATATCGATATATTTTGTCGTCATTTTTGACGGCACTGGCCAACTAGTACTTGTACTCACTGCATACCTACTTTTGCATTCCCTTGTATATTATCTACATTGTTCAGACTGTTGTCCTTATCTTTATCACGACGTTTCGGCCGTTGTACGCACCGACCTTCTTCAGGTAACTGGAATTTTTAACCGAACCCTTTTCTGTCGATTATTGGGGTAGATTGTTCTCGTTCTATGTTTCGTGTTACTTCCGTATTTCTTAGTTATCTCCATTTAACTCAACTCTTTAAGTTTTTGTTCGCCACTACAGAATATATGGCCCATTGTATAAAAGCTTAGTTAGATCCACTGACTTTATCTAAGGAGATGTGAGTTCAATACCTGGCGACAGTAGTGGCGAACAAAACTTAATGTTAAATGGAGACATCCGAAAGTATTTCCGAGAAAGGCTGAAATCGTCTATGACGGCTTTGAACCAAGAAGAAACCTAAGTGACTCAATTTTCAATTGGGAGGTTGAAGATGTCAATCCATAAAAGAAAAAGAGATAGGTAACAGGTAACGAAAGACTGAAGTACATGAAGGTGTAGTCTGAAGCCTCGAGAGATAATTCTCTCTCGTCATCGGAAGATTATCCTCGATGTATATGCCAAGACCATGTAGGTGAATGCCGGAATCCTTCCGACAAATGGGAAGATAGTCTGGATACTAAGAATTAATACTAATATTCTAAGAATTCATTGGTAGCAATGATAGTGTTTAAGTTAGTTTCATGGGCGAACATAACTAGAGACCGTTCCAAGAGGAAAGATGCTACGTTGCAGAAATTGAAACGGATACCACGAATAAAAGTAAAAGAAAAGCTGAGGGTTGTAGGTAGTTTTTTGTTTACTGGTTTAGTCGTATTTCGTTTACTTGAAGTTCGATTTGAGAAGATAAGGAAAACACTACCGTAATTGTAAATATCTGTCATCAATGAGAATACTATTCAGCCAGAGTATCGCTGAGAACACAGCATAGTGTATGCTCAGTGTTGCCCACCGGAATACCAACAGGGACACCAAGCAATTCCTGACATGGCACTACAACATTCGATATTATGCGAATGTTAATCAGAGCAACGTCTTTAAGCGCTACCTAATGACCATTCGAAAGCAGTAGCTAGCAAACTGCTAACCTGGTACCCTTACAATGGAAAACCCCAGCCACTGGCTCGTCCGATCACCAAAAAGTTAAGACAGAACATTGTGGCCCTGGTAGAAGAAAGAAAGAAAAGAGCCGGTAAAGCATATTATGAACATGGAACAATACATTATCCGCTGGAAGGAGTTCGTGCCAGACGATAGATGAGTTTATCTACTCCTAACCTGTTAGAAAAAAAGAAATAAAATTATTAAGTTGTAACTTAATATAAGTCCCGATATCAACTTTCTTCGAAAAGCGTTTTCCAAGAAAAAAAAAAAAAAAAAAAAAAATTCCCGTTCCCTTTCCCACACAATAAGTTCAAATTAAATGTAATATTATAATTTACAATTAAATTAGTAAGGAAAAAAAAAAGAGAAAATTTAAAAATTCAGAATTACGATGGCCTAAAAAAGTTAAACTACAAAACAGCCAGGGAAAAGAAAAATACATAAAATAAATAAATGAATGAATAAAAACTAATCATTTCAATGATACAAATGTATAATTAAGACTGGCAGAATCTTATATATATATATATATATATATATATATATACAACGGTCTTTTTTATGATAGTGAGGGTTATTATTTTATCTCGGTGACTCGTTTCCTTTGTTTTCTGTTATATTAAGTGAATGTAATCTTGAGTTAATGGAAAGAAAATTGTTTGAGAAATGAGTTAGTTAAAGAGAGAAAGAGAAAAAGAGAAGAAAAGTAAGTGCAAAAAAAAAAGGCAAAAAAGAAGGTAAAACAAAATTTGAAAAAGATGGAAGAAGCAACAGAAAACAAATGAAATATGTTTTTAAAATTTTTTTAAAAAACATTAGAAACTGTATTATTAATTTTTATAGGTTTCTTTATTGTGGCGTTTATCTTATTGGATTGGCCCCAAAAAGTTCGTCCATTTTGGTGGGGTGCAGAACATCTAATACTAATTTAGCATTTAAGTCAAGTTAATTAAAAAAAAACATCGTTTTTTAATGTATCGTGATTTTTTTTTTTACTAGTGTTCACCCTGTACAAGTCCCCAAAGCCACCTTTGTTTGATGACTATTGACAGAAATGGTTGTGTGAGTGGTAAGAGACGCAGTTCAGGAGGATATGTAGGAAATGTGAGGATGAACACTAAATTTAAAACAGGTTAAGATTGTCAGTCAGTTAAGTGTCATACGTGATACACGCTTGGGTGATCATGTCTCGAAAGATTTGACTGAGCAGAAGATTTTCCCGCAGTACGTTACCATTACTTTCTGCGTTAGACTGGTTGCCAACCAAGGCTATAGAACAAAAATCTATCTTGCTATTTAGCACATAGCTGGAAGGAGAAGAGGCAAATTAATACCTTTCCCAAGGGTATTTGTGCGTAAGGGAATGCACCTGGAATTCGAACTCTGCTCTTCGATTTCTCGTTCCAGGTCGATATCCACTGCACCACAACCGAAATGTTCTGGAAAGCATCCTCTTTGGAATCTGTTATGTAAAGTAGCGGTTCGTGGGTTTGAGTGAAATTTTTCACTAATGAAATGCGAAGGGAATGAGAGTAGTTCGCCACAGTGTATGTGACGTGGCCGATTTTAGCTGTATAATTTAGAATTGGTGAGACTAAAATATCTGGTTCGTCTGACCATTTTCCATGGATGTAGCGATATAAAATCTTATGGATTGCATTTAAATTTATTTCTAAAAATTTGTTTATCTATTCGAACTTTCAAGATGGAAATAAAAAGCAACATTTTCAGTATATTAATGTTTTTTTTATTTCAAAAATTGAAAAGTAAAATGCAAAATTGAATAGTTTAGAGTGGCGTTGTAAATGATCGGATTTATCAAAATTATTTTAGTTGAGCACTCTTGTTTGTTTCTCTTGCTTGATGTCTCATCTGTGAGGAAATTGTCTAGCATTCACTGCCATATAAGAGGATTGATATTACATAGCAGTTCAGCACTCATTTCTTTGTTTCTGTTGCTTCAAGTCTCCTCTTCATCTGTGAGGAAATTGCTAGCTTTCACTGCCATATATGAGAATTGATATTACATAGCAGTTCTACACTCATTTCTTTGTTTCTGTTGCTTCAAGTCTCTTCTTCATCTGTGAGGAAATTGTCCAGCATTCACTGCCATATAGGAGGATTGATATTACATAGCAGTTCAACACTTATTTCTTTGTTTCTCTTGCTTCAAGTCCCCTCTTCATCTGTGAGGAAATTGTCCAGCATTCACTGCCATATAGGAGGATTGATATTACATAGCAGTTCAGCACTTTTTTCTAGTTATATATCGCAACTAACGGTTATAATATTATGCCTCGACCGACTCCAATGGTACTCTAACAAACACTCCATCAGAACTCTATCAGAACTCTCTCGGGACTCTGATATTTACTCAAAATCTCTCGACTGAGTAGAGATGTGACACAAGGTCGAGCTTAACGTTGAGAACCTGAGCGCATAAATTCGAACCAAGGGTGAAAATTCACCCAGCTCCCACATACGCGCGATCGGGCTTGTCTATTTTTCTCAGCCAAGTCTCTGCCCGAGGAAAGAGAGCTTGAAAAATGCGAGGCCTCGCGGAAATCTGGGTATTTACCCAAGGAGGGATGCAAATTCAGTTTTTAAAGTGGGGTTTCCGAGCAAGTGCACACGGCTAAAAATTTCCCAGCTCCCGCATACATGGGATCGGGCTTGTCTATTTTTCTCAGTCGAGTTTCTGCCTTATACGTAGCTCCGACAGAGTCGTTATCTGCCTGAAAGTAGAGATCTTAAAGTTCGAGGGAACTCTGGTTATTTACCGGAGATTTCACCAGAAAAGATTGGATAAGGTCGGTTTTTTATATGGGATTCATTGAGCGCGTACGCCCTGGGAAAAAAAATCCCCGTAGATCCCGCATATGCAGGATCGGCTCTTTTCTACTTTTCACCAAACGAGAATTTACCCTTTGGCGTAGCCTCGTCTGGGCTCCACTCTGTCATGGAGGATTTATTACATATTAGTGTAGGACTCTTTTTTTTTTTTTTTTAATAAAATATTCCTGTTTGTTAATGTTTTATTTAGTTCTTGGAAGGCTTCTTTTGTTATTTCAATGCCTCTTCGGATTTCGGTGTCACGTGTTCCGTCATCTTTTAAAATATTATTTATATATATATATTACAAAGAAGTGAAAGAGCAGATAGCTACGATAAGTTTTTCTTTTGTCTTTATTTTATATTGTCCTTTTACTCTATCTGCTTTTTTACGCCTTCGGACACACACACACACACACACACACACACACACACACACACACACACACACACACACATATATATATATATAGGAAAAACTACTAAAAAGTTGTAAGTTTAAAAATGTATTTTTTGACAGTATTTGTTTATTTCTATTATTATATTTGATATTTCAGACAGGCTTCGGCCCTTCATCAGAAACAAATGATTTTTTCGCACATGTGTGTATGAATGTTTGTGTGTGTATTTAGGGTTTCATTGAATACGACAGACAAGGAATTTTTGTAAGTTGTTTATTTTAGTGATAGCGTGACCAGTATTGTCAAAATAAAAAGTACGGGATTTTAAATAATTAGTAAGTGTTTTAAACCCCTTGCTCATGCATCTACTTTTATAAATAGTGCTAAATACAAAGTAGAGCTTAATATTTAGCGTTCGCTACATTTATTTTTATTTAACAAAATTAGAATATATATATATATATATATATATATATATAAAAATGGAAAATCCTCAAACAAGAAAGAACAGCTAAATCAATAAAGGAACCATGTTTCCTTTGTCTTCAAGAAAAAATTGAAATCATTAAATACATGAATGGCGACAAACCTTTAAACCACAGGCATGAAACCACAGTAAACTGCAAACACATTAAAGAACTAACCTTACAATCAGGCTAAAAATACTGCAAAAGCCAAAACTAGAATCCCCTAGAGATGATAAACCTTTATAGTACTAACAATACTCTTACATCAAATTTTACCTATTACACACCACAAACTATAATTTAATTTAAAGTTTTGTAGAAAAAGTGATTTCCTAAATTCAAAATTAAGGTTTAATATACAAAATTAGATTAACTATAAAAACTGTGCTTAAATACAAAAATAGATTATATAGTTGTACAAATAAACATTAAGGATAATTTCAATCCCATCCCTTCCCACACTTTACAGCTCCTTACTCTCCCCTTCTAATAAACCCAAAGAATAAAGGCTTTCCAAGCGGCCATAAAAACATATAACTATCTTCTAATGTTAAATCTGTCTACAAAATTCCCGACACTTTCATTAATCAACTATATCCCCTACCCACCCCACTTTAAGTAAATTTTTCCTCGTTCTTTATTCACTCGGATATATATATATATATATATATATATATATATATATATATATATATATACTAGTAGCATAGCCCTGCGTTGCTCGGGTGTAATGAAAGCTTTAAAACTAATCCATGGTCCTGGAGCTCAGACTCTTTGGACATTTGCACGAAAGACTAAAAAGCAATAGTTGTTTCCAGTTAAAGCGAAGCAGTAGACTGAAAGAAAAATGAATGAATGTAAGTCAATTTTGATTTCCTGGTATCGATATGAAATTTTCTGCACTATTGTAAGAACTGCAACCTTGAAACTTCTGAATATCGTTTCTTCTGTCTTTGTCTATGACTGTATCAAATTTGATTAAAATCGGACCACTCCTTCTATAACCCGATTTTTTCGATTATCGATTTTTGATACTTATCGGGGGTACCTCGACACAAAACCTAGCTAAGAACACTCGCAGACGCTTATAGTACAACGGTGTAAATTTTCAAGAAAATCGGTTCAGCCGTTTCGGAGTCTATAGGTAACACACACACACACACACACACACACACACACACACACACACACACACACACACACACAAAGTTCCATTTATAAATAAGTTTCCCGGCTTTCTTTTCTTTTTTTTCCCCCAATCTTCTTTCACTTTTTTTTTTCTTTTTTCTTTTTGTTCTCAATTGGAGTAGATAGACTAAACTATCGCCCGGTTCACACTCCACCCACGTCTATTGAACAGGTGAAGAGGCTCATCCCTTGTTTCCTGTTTAGGATGTGGTTCCCGGCTCTCTTTTTCTTTTTTTTTTTTCTTCCAATTATTCTACTCTTAAGTAGCCCCATGCGCATCAGTAGCGTCGCCGCCTTGCTTGGGGTGATATGATTAAAAAAAAAATATATATATATATATGTGTGTGTGTGTGTGTGTGTGTGTGTGTGTGTGTGTGTGTGTGGCAAAATATGCGTGTATAAGCGAAGAAATAAGCAAACCTTCAACACGGTTTTAAAATTTCAATTTTTTTTATTATATGTGACTTATTTTTCTTTCAAATCGAAAGATTCATCAGACCGAAGACTGCGCTGAGCAATGATGCGTAGGTTGCTTGGCTGGCCGGTCCTTTAACGGAGCTCCTCAATGGACGCAAGATTAGAACAATTCACCCACTGGATGGTCATGAGGGTGCGGTACTCAAAGCCATGGACGCGAGTGGCAAGGATATTGCTGAGATGCGACGGGTTAGCACGGAAAGGGTGGTGGTGTTAAGCACAGATGCCTATCTATTTATATTCATCGTACGTGATTATAAACATGTGCTTTATAACCTCCTTATCTACGTGTCTATTAACTTACCTACCTGCTAACATAATATCGACCACACCCTTCTTGGTCATTGTGTCAGTAGTGTAAATTACATCTTCTAACGCCTGCGCAAAGGGCGCTATGCTGCCTTCCTACTACGCACAAGTAAACCTCTACTTTTAAGACTGTCAATAATTACGTGTTCAGGTTAATAAATAATGCTATCAAATAATTGAAAGGAATATAGGTTAGAATTTAGTCCTTCTTTCTCTCTCTTTCTCTCTCTCTTTCTCTCTCTCTCTCTTTCCTTCTCCTTTTTTATTTCATATATTCATTTGCGGTTTACCTCGTTCAATGAGAATGAGTCAGTTTGAAATCTTTCTGGTTGTGTGCTCCGCGTGACGGCGTATTTAAAAAAAAAATAATCATTTCACCCCAAGCAAGGCTGAACCACCACTCGTGCGCAGGGGTTACAGTGAGAGAAAAACAGGGTACAGGAAGTGTCGAAAAAATGATTAAAAATGGAAGAAATTCAAGGAGATGGACGATGGCAATCGACGTTTTATTTAAAATTTCAGAGATTGTAGCTATCAGGGAAGCAAGTAAACAGAAAGGAATTCCACAGTGCGAGAAAAGAAACTGTTAAAGTAGAAGAGGGTTACATTAAACTAATTCACCGTTACAAGGGTGGGACATAGATGCCACTTTAGTAGCACGCATAGATACGTGTGGTTTAGGCACCAAAGAAAAAAACTCGTCAGAGAAGTTGCTATGAAAATATTTGTAGAAAAGACAGAAGGAAGCCACATCATAAATTAATTTAACCACAACTTTCACCTCAAGAATATGACATTTATTAAAAGAGAAAGTAACTCACTGAGAGGGAAAATTCTCGAGATTGACGCTACAGAATTTTATCAAAATACAAATCTGCGCCTCGGATTTTTTCAAATATTTCCATTCCTGAAAGACACTACTTTCCAAAGCCAACACAGATGACAATAAAAATGTTAAGAGCGGTTAAATTCATAACTGCATGTTTTTAAAAATGTATAATACATAAAATAATCCCAAACTAAAGTGATTTAAATAGTAACACGTATTAAAAACAAAAAATAAAAATAAATAAAAACATCATTTACAATTTTGTTTATCAAACATTAAATTGTGTCACTTGGTGTACTCCATAGATTGTCTAGACTTCTCGGCCAATCTGATGAATATTTATGAGCAATTTTTAAATTTGAAAATTTGGAAAAAAACAGCAACAGTTTTGCTCTGGTATATAAATACTTGTTACAAAATAAAATCATTAATTGGAGTAGATAGACTAATTGGAGTAGATAGACTAAACTATCGCTCGGTTCACACTCCACCCACGTTTATTGTATAGGTCTAGAGGCTCATTTCTTGTTCCCTGTTTAGGATGTGGTTTCCGGCTTTCTCTTTTCCAAATCTTTTCCCTCTTACGTAGCCCCCTGCACATCAGTGGCGTTACCGCCTTGCTCTGGGTGATATGATTAAAAAAACAAATCCATCAGACGCATCGGCTAAGATAAGTATTCCTTTTGTCTTTATATATATATATATATATATATATATATATATATATATATATTAGTTGACTTAAACGCAGTACGAGATTAGCATCTAGATCTTCTCATTTTACAGTTGAAAGTAACAGATTTAACCATAAGTTATATGCAAAAATTCTACTCTCGCAATTCTTGTGAAAAAGAACTTTATGGTTTCTTTTTTTCATATGAACTTTGATCTTCAAAATTTAAATGCAATATCAATCTTCATCTTTCATTTTGAATCCTGTTCTTTTGTCGTCTTTTTTCATAATAATTAATTTTCTTTGGTTCTTTCGCTCTTAGTAACCCCTTGTATTTTAGTGGTTTTATTATTTTCAAAATAGATCATTTTCACCATTTATTTTAACATATCACCTGAAAAAAAAAACAGTATCGTTCTGAAACATGAACATTTTTGTGTAGTGATATAACGATTTTATAAACAATTGTAATAAGAAAACTACAATATATATATATATATATATATATATATATATATATATGATTTAAATAAAAAGAAGACAAGAGGAAAACTGTATTTAACTCGCCTACGTATTTCGTCCTGTGATGGACTTTATCAATCAAAAAGACGAAATGAGCTTTATTCCAAATTACGTATTTATAAACAAACAGTGTTGGCAAATATAAAAACGTTCACGAATCATTCATAAGATTAACAGAATATTTTTTTAGTTTTAAAACTCCTTCAATGTCACGAGATGTTAAAATGAAGGGAATTTAACCGTTTTCCTTGGACTTTTTATTATGTATGTTGGTCTGTTTCAGTATTAGTTCCATAAGCAAGTTGAGATAGGAAAAAAAACCGGGTCGCAAATTGATATTTTGGTAGTACTGGATAGCGGCGCTCTCGAGAACATTCCTTCTGAACAAATTAGTGTGGCATTTTTTAAATTGGAATTGTGGCTGAATTTATTTCTGTGAATCACTAATGCGTTCATTAGATTATTATTAGTGATGTCTCTTTTGTGTTCATATATAAGTTTTTTTTAGATTTCTACTTGTTTCTCTGATGTACATTGAGGAGCAATTTTGGCAATTTATTTTGTATATACCTGGTTGTTCATTATTATTGTGTCGGTTTTTTTTTTATCTGACAGTGTCCATAATAGTTTTCGAGGTAGTTGTTACTATGTGTGTGTTTTTTAGATGGGATAGATTGTTTTGGATATTAGATGTAATGGAGTTGGCGGGTAATACATATATATATATATATATATATATATATATATATACATAAAGTTGGGATTGAATATAGATCAAATATGGATCGGAATCCAACACAATGATACGATAAAGAACAAATAGGAAACGTTTATCAATCAAATATTTATTAATGTTTCACTTTTTACAAAAGCCTCATTAGAAAATAAGATATAAAGAAAAAAAACAGGAAATCTGGTATACTTTTGATTTTCATTGGTCTATTATGTTTTACGTGCATTCGACTAAATTAAACAAACTTTAGTATAATTTATGGCGTTCCAGATTCAAGGAGAGACGACGCGTCCATTCGAAATTCTAAGTAATGAACGGATTTTAAGTTTAAGTGAAAAACCGTAAATATTGCTTTGTGCATGCAAGTGCATAATAATTATAGTTTAACTATGTGGGATTCAGATGATCAAGTATATTGTAAATGTATAAACCTCTCTCTCTCTCTTTCTCTGTGTGTTTGTGTATCTGTGTGTGTGTGTGTGTGTGTGTGTGTGTGTGTGGGGTAGAGACTATGTTTGTTTTTTCGCATGTCGTTTTGGTAAGGTTTTTTACGTATTTACCATTTGTGTTACAATAAACATACATCACAATTTGTACTCATGTTTGTTCAACAAGTCGAATGCACGTGAAACATGACTGTTCAATGAAGATCAAACAACATAAAAAGTAAAAATACTAGAGATTATTTCTTTTTTTTTATCATATTCTCTGGTGAAAGTTTAATACAAGTGAAATATGTTAGATTGATAAACGTTTTCTATTTGTTCATTATCCTGGATATGTGTTGTGTTGCAATGGATATCGGCTTGAAATAAGTCGAAGAGCCGTGTTCGAATACCAAGCGAATTCGTTTAATTCACTTACGCACAAATACCATTTGAAAAGATATTAATGCATCTCTTCTACCTCCAGTTATGGGTTGAATAGCAAAACAAATTTGGTTCTATAGCCTTGTTTGGCAACCAGTATACCGCAGAAGGTACTGGCAACCTACTGCGGAAAAATCTTCTGCCCAGTCAGTCATCTTACTTTTCGAGATATGATCGCCCAAGTGTGTATCACGTATGGCACTTAACTGACTGATAAATTTGAGGAAGTGAGTAATTACTTTTGAAGCTGAAAACTGATATATCCATTATCTGTCATGACAGATAATGGATATATAGAAAATAATAAAAGAATAGTGGTACGGATTTATGCGTGTGTATTTGTTTAGAGTTGAATGCATGTGTATATATGTTAAATGTATGTGTTAATATGTATGTTAAATTTATTTAGTTAAATGTGTTTGTATGTATACATGCAAGCTAATTTGTTGTAGATAAATCTATGCGTATGTATGTATGTTACATTTATGTAGTTAAATGTATGCGTGTATATAATTGTAGAAAGATTTGACGTTAGATATATAACATAAGTCTTTTTGAGAAGATTGTGTAGTGTGTGTACATTTTTACTTCATGTAGCTGGACACAGTAAAATGTGATTAATCCTCTTTGGGAACATAGACATGAAGGACATTTATATCCAAAATTAATACTGAGCATCAGGAAGAGACAGCTGAAGTTCCTGGAACATGCAATGAGGAAGGAGGGCTCGGAGAATCTGATACTAACTGGTGAGATAGAGGGAAAATAGACAAGGGAAAGCAACGGATAACATATTTGAAGGACCTAATCAGGTGGATGACGGAACGAGGGTGCAACAGGAGAAGGCGTGCTCAGAGCCACCAGAGATAGGGAAACGTGGAAAGCCATGATCACCTATGTCCTGAAGGGAGAGGGCATGTAAAAGAAGAAGAAACGTGTACATACCTATATAAATGCGCCTTTCTTGCTGTTTTATTCAGCATACAAGGAAACTTATTCGTGATTACGAGAGGATTAAAATAAATAGACATAATATATCTAAACCATTTTATTTAGATATGATTAAATAAAGGTACATTGCCTAAATATTCTCCTATGTACTCCTATGTACTCCTATGTACTCCTATGTATTTAAATGCATGCAGCTAAATACATATGAATAAAGACAAAACTTTTTTTCTGCAAACGCGTTTGGATTTCTCTGAGAGGCTTTATCAAGGTATATAATAGAGATTTTATTTTGCAACATGTATTTACAAATAGTGGAGGAAAAATATTCTTAACTTTTCAAAATTTTAAATTTAAGAATGCTCTGAAATATTGTTAAAGCTGTGTTAGAGGGTTCTTAAATTAAATTAAAATAAATTATTAAGTAATTAAATAAAAAAAATTTGAACACTAAACGATATTTTTCATCCAATTGTATGAAAGCTGAGACAGCCTAGGCGACTTGGAGACCCCTTTAGATATTTGTGAAAACCCTCAGTCGGTGTCTGTCTGGATAGCCTGAGCTACTCGATCTGAAGGTACTTCTAACTGCAATGCTATACGATGTTCTTATCAAAACATAACATCATATCACAGACATTCGGCATAAACCTAGTATGTCCTTTGATGTCCTCAGTGTCATGATGTGAATATTGGTCTTTGTATATTTGTACCCCAGCCTCACCTTGTTGGCATGCTACACTTTAACTCAGTATCAGCAACAGCAATAAAATGGTTGATTAATTTTCTACGGCTTTGCAAATTGTTTAAAACTAGAAAATATTTTTAAATTATAAGAATTTTTTTTAGATAATAATGATTTAGGGATACAAGTCTTACTGATTAACCCATATCTGGGAGGAGAAGAGGTGGATTTATAATTTTTCCAAGGTGACGTGTAAGTGAATGTAACGGAACTAACAGGAATTGGAACTTTGATCTTCAATTAACAGTTCCAGACATATCGGGATCAAAGACCACAAAAACAGAATGTGCTTTTTTTTTTGACACGTCAGTCCCTGCAGATTGTAATGTATCATTGAATATCATTGGATATCATTGGATATCATTGGATATCTTGAAAAGCCTAACAAATTATAAGGATCTTGAAATGTAAATCTAAAAAAATGTGGCACATAAGGACATCAGTAATTACAGTTTTCATTCATTTATATGAAGGATCCAGTCAGTTAAGTGACATACGTGAAACACGCTTGGGCGATCATGTCTCGAAAGAGACATGACTGACTGGGCAGGAGATTATCCCGCAGTAGGTTACCATTGCTTTCTGCGGTACACTGGTTGCAAGCCAAGGCTATAGAACACAATCTGTCCTGTTATTTAACCCATAACTGGAAGGAGGAGACGGATTAATACCTTTCCTAAGGTTATTTGCGCGTAAGTGAATGCGATGAATTTAACTAGAATTCGAACTCAGCTCCCCGATTTCTCGTTCCGAGACGATATCCACTGCAGCACAACGCACATCTATATGAAGGATTAGTCAACCTACAGTAGAGGTTGACTTATTTTCCATTAAAAAATTGTACTCACAAGTGCAGCTCACACACTTTAAAGAAATTTATCTATGTAATATGTGTGTAATCATCGTTTAAGGGTAACGGTAGGATTAGCATTTGGCATTGACCGAATGTTATCATTATTGTTTGTTGATATCTTTCCCCAAAATGCCACCCACAGGTTGGGGAAACCAAAATAAAACAGATAAAGAAATCCCTGGGAAAAGTTCTGACAGAAGATGAAAAGTGCGACACTTAGATCCGAAAACGAATTGACATGGTCAAAAACGCATTTCAAAAGCTAACCAGCATACTGAGAGGCAAGAAGCTCTCATTAGAAACGAAAAAAGAAGTGCTAGACTGCTACGCGATATCTGTCCTTCTGTTTAGCAGCGAGTGGTAGACAATCTTTTCACGGATGGAGGAAAGGCTCCAAGCAGCATCAATGTGGTTCTAGAGAAGGATGCTGAGGATACCATGTACCGAGCACGTGAGCAACGATGAAGTGTTCGAGAAGATGCAAACGAGAAGAAAACTTGTACTTAGCATCAAGAAGAGACAGCTGAAATTTCTGGGACACGTAATGAGGAAGGAGGGTTTGGAGAATCTAATGCTAACAGGACGGATAGAGGGAAAGAGATACAGGGGAAAGCTGTACGAGACATATCTGATAAGCTCAGGCAAATGGATGGCGGAGCGAGGTTTGGGAGAGATATCAATAAGAAAATATTAAAGTGACAAGGAACAGGGGCAAGTGAAAGTCCATGATCACCTACGTCCTGAATGAACACGGCACATAAAGAGGAAGAAGAATTGTCCCCATCCCTGCTAACGCTTATACATCTTTCTAATATTAATAGGAGCTTCCTTCAAAGTCTTTTGTCTTTGGTTGTGTGGAAACAAAATCATAATTAGATTATTATTTTCCATTACAGTTACGTGTATGCCGCCCATGTTTGTTGTTGTGACTATCGGGAGTGTTCAGTCAATGTGGTTTCTGTTATTTGGAAAAATTCGATTTTGTAGCGACAGTCTAAAGAGTCTAAAGATCGGTTTCTTTAAGACCTAAAGGATTTATTCACTTGAAGCCATGTTTAATCGTTGATATGATAACACGGTTAGTTGAACCATAGTTCGTCTTTAGATGTGCTTGCAAAATATGTTTTAGAATAAGTGTCTGTTAAAAGACGAACCACCATAGGCATTCCTTAGATAGATCGTATCACAAATTGATTCTGTGCAAAACACCATTAAAAAAAACAAAAACAAAAAAAACAAAAAAACAAAACAAAAATAACAAAAAAAAACAAAAAAACAGGCCCGTTGGAACACAACAACAGCGAAGAGTCAACAATCTTTCCACTAACATCTGACAAGGTATCACCTTAAGCAAAAGAAGAGACAGACTGAGAAAATGGACTAGCAAAGTCGCTAAATGAACTGGAAGATCATTAAAAAAAAAAAAACTCAGGTTTGGCACGCAGCAGAGACATCTGGAAAGAGCTGGTCATATTCTCAGCACTGCAACTACCTAAATTCGCACTTGGTCACAGGATTCATGATGATGACGACGATGTTAATGATGATGAGAATGGCGATGATGATGATGATAAAGAAAGAGAATTTGATATACCCAGATAATAATAATAAGAATAAGAATAAGAATATGAAGAAGCTAATCGCCCACACAACGGGATCAAAGACCACAAGAACAGGAAGTGCCTTCTTATTGGCATGCCTGTCCTTGCAGATTGTAATATATCTTTGAAGATCTTTAAAAAATACTATCAAAATACGAAGATCTTAAAGTGGAAATATAAAAAATGTGACACACGAGGACGTCAATAAATTGCATTTATAGTTGATTGGAAAAAGTTTCGATAGACTCATTTTAAGAGATCCTTGATAGCCAATGCCTTAAAGAAATACAAAAGTTGTAGCCACAAGTACAGCTCACATATTACGAAGAGCTTTATCTATGTAAAATGTGTCTGCTCTTAAGGTTCTTTTTCTAGAAAAATGATCAGTAGAAAAGTCATGAGACCATTTCTGACCTTAGGTCTCTGACTGGAACCTAGAAAAATATGTGTATATAGCAGAAATCCAAGATAATAATAATAATAATAATAATAATAATAATAATAATAAGAAGAAGAAGAAGAAGAAGAAGAAGAAGATCGAACAATAGGAACAAATCGCCAAGACATTATTATCATGGATAGAACAGAAACAGGTTTGTGCACATGAGAGTCAGCCAGTAAATTGCCATACATAATACACGCTTGGGCGATCATGTCTCAAAAGAGACATGACTGACTGGGCAGAAGATTTTCCGCAGTAAGTTGTCATTACTTTCTGCGGTAGACTGGTTGTCAACAAAAGCTACAGAACCCAATGTCCTGTTATTTAACCCATAGCTGGAGAGAGAAGGGATAGATTTATACCTTTCTCAAGTGAATGCAACGAATTCAACTGGAACTTGAACTCGGCTATCCGATTTCTCTTTCCGAGTCGATATCCACTGCTCCATAATGCACATGAGAGTACCAAGTGACAAAAACATCTCTACGAAGGTTTCTGGAAAATCTAATCCAATGCAAAGTTTTGGAGATGGAAATAGGAAAAATGTGACACTTAAAAACTAAATCTGTTCCTGATGTGGTTGGAACTTTGGTGCTGATAAAAAAAAGGAACTTAAGAACAAGTTAACAAAATCTCTACCAGACCATCTCTTCATGAAGTCCAAAAATATTTTTTTAACAAGCAAAAACCCATATCACCAAATTTGTCCGTTTGATTTTTTTAATAGCTCTTTTTTATTTAATTAATTAGAAACAACAAAATATCGCATTCTTTAAGCGAAGGATTCGAATTTTTTTCACTGGTTATGACACGGCATGAGATTATCAAAAATAATAATTATATACTTGAGTTATGAATAACCTTTAGAGGTGTAAATGAAATAAGCTTCGGAATAAATGTGCCTTAAAAAACGAAAATACTTTTGATACGTCATAATAATGATATTAATCACTTAGAGCTTCAAGATGGTGCAAAAATCTGTGATAAAAACAAAACAAAATTGTGAAAATATTTATGACTCAACCCAATATATGTTTATATATTCATGCATTACGCTTGCTGGTGGGTGAACGACAAGGTGCAACTTAGAGAAGGAAGCCCAACCCTTTTTTCAGGGGTGGGGGTCACTTTAATCTTGATCTTTACCTGTCTGACAAGTTCCGGCTACATGAAAGGAGATCCGGTACATGAAACAAGATCTGAGTACATGAACTAACCTTCAACCCAATACCAATGGTACCAATCCTATAACCCCGTAAACATATCGCAATTTAAATCTTAAGTTTCTTTTATGCTTATTCGAAGAGATTATGATAGATTTTACAAGCACACCAATATACCCTAGTTGTGCAGTTCTCAAACATTCTTATTCCATTACTCTAAACATACGTACGGACATCTTATGTGTCTTAAGTTTATTAATGGGTGATCCATTGGTCAGTCAGATAAGTGCCTTACCTGATAAACGCTTGGACGATCATATCTAGAAAGAAACATGACTGATTGGCAGAAAATTTTCCCGCAATAGGTTGCCATTACTTTCTGTGGTAGATTGGTTTCCAACCAAAGCTATGGAACCCAATCTGTCCTTGTGTTTAACGCATAGCCGGAGGAAGAAGAGATGGATTAATACCTTTTCCAAGAATGTTTACGCATAAGTGACTGCAACGAATTCAGCAGGAATTTGAACTCGGCTCTCCGATACCTCGCTCCACTACACTATATCGCACATACGACTTCATATAGAAACTCTTTTCTTCCAACTGGAGAAGTCGGGTGATTATATTGAATTAATTGCTAGGTTTTCTGCACGGAAAGTTAATTCATAATGTCGTGTCAGACAATTTTTCTCGTTAGATTTTATCTTGCAAATTTATAAATCTATCATGAATTGAGTATTGCTGTCATATCTGGTCTGGTGGTTCGGCTATATATCTAGAGATTTTCGGCAAAATCTAAAGAATTTTTATATTATCTGTCCTGATCTGGCATCTCGATTTTAAACACTTTCCAATCGCCATGACGTGGCTCCCTCTTGTCTTTCATTTTCATGGCAATTGCTCTAATGACCTCTTCTTCTTGGTACCTAGACCACATGAATTGAAGCGTATTACTAGATTGGCAATTAAGTCCCGTCATTTTACTGTTTAAATAGCATAATATAAACGTAAAAATTTTTTCCTTATAATTTCTTTTCTTACACTTCTCGAATATGGAATTCCCTTCTGTTTACTTGCTTTTCCAATAACTACAATCTTCGAAACTTTAAATGCAAAATCAATCTCCATCTTCTGTCTTATTGAATGCGGTTCATTTATAGTGCTTTCTTCTCATTATACCTTCTAATTCACTTTCAGTCTCGATTACCCATAGGATCTTCATGACATTACTTGGAGTGAAATGATAAATAATTATAGCAATAATTTAAAAAAAATATGAAGGGAAAATATTGATGATTTATTCAAATTATTATGAACTGATTTTTTGTGTTTTATACTGGCGGAAGCACCCATCCCATAATTTGTAAAAGGTTTGACCAAAACATTGGATAAAGGAACTTTTGCAATCCTCACCCTAACCCTAAGTTGAGAAGGTGATCTATTTACTCACGAATCCTTATAAGAATTAGCCTTCCACAGACAGACAGACAGACAGACAGCTACTCACAGTCTCATTGGTTTTTCACAACACTTGTGCATTTTCCGCCATACTGCACCCTCAGTCACACGGTACACGCATTTGTCTACAGCCAGCCACCCCTGAAAGGAATTAATTGTGGTAAATTAATCCTCACCTGTATACGAGAAGATAAGCCATGAAAAACATTGGGCCCGACTTTTAAACAGTAAACAAGACCCAAAAGACGCCTATGAGAACCGTTGATTGGGACAAGGGCTGTATAGCAAATATAAATGTTAATTTTATGTGCTCTTCCCAAACACCCTGAAACCCATCCATGGGTTCATGGACCCCAGGTTAAGAAGCCCTGCGTTAAATTACTTTATGTGAGTAAGCAAAGAGATTTAGCCAACTTGTTTACTCCCAGTGTTAATAATTGATGATGAATGGATAAAACAAAATGTAAGAAATAAAAAGAGAATGAAAAAACAAAAAAAAAAAATCAAACAAACCAATAGAAAACAACAATAATAAAAAAATTAATAAAAAGTCATGAAAAGAAGCAAAATAGACAGGAAGAAATACAAAGCATTTGGTAAAAAATTAGAGTGAAATAGAGAGAGGGGGGGAGAGAAAGAGAGAGGGGGGAGAGAAAGAGAGAGAGAGAAACGAAATTAAAAGATAAATAAGTAGAAAGAGATAGAAAGAGAAAAATGATAGAGTGAGAGAAAGAAAAAGTAAGCAAGGAAGAGAAGAAAGGAAAAAGTGAAAGCGAGGGACAGAGAAAGAGAGATACAGAGAGAGTATAGAAGGCTTTCATTTCAGGTTGCACTAGACACGTGCTCAATGCCAACGTAGTCCCCAAGTTTACGGTGCTATAGCTTGCCCGGATGTGTCGACCTTATGACGTCATTGATCGTCTACTGTTTATATGTTTACATGAACCGAATAAAACGCATTTTGCACTTGATGTCACCGCCGGCGTTTCCTATATTTCACTTCCTCCCACACACTGCAAATATGAGGCACACATGTACGCATGCTTATATTTACTTGTGCATACCTGTACAGAATGAACATGATACTTAACCGGGTACAGAGAGAGAGAGAGAGAGAGAGAGAGAGAGAGAGAGAGAGAGAGAGAGAGAGAGAGTGGGGGGGGCTCTATAATCCTGTAACATGTGAAATAGATTAAAATCATATTTTAACTTTTAAGGGGTCATGGGACAGGTAAAAACCTCAAAGGGCAATGACATTTATATATACTACTAAAACAAATAGTTGATTGATTAATTTATTTTTTAAGGCTGGTCAACCATTTATGGCTTATGTAAAATCGAAATATATTTTTTGGATTGTATAATAATTTTCGCGTAATTGAAATGTAATGAACTCAACTCTCCGACTTCTCGTCTTGAGCCAATATTCATACGTAAACAAGTGAATTAAAGTGTTACGGTTCATTCTCTGCCATAATCTCTTGAAGGATTTTTCCGACACCATTAATTGGTTTACCAATATTATAGAAAAACTAAAATGTCTTTCCTTAAATTTAACATTGTAGATTTTTATTCTTCTACCTCTAAAAATCTCTTAGATTGCTATATTAACTTCACTAAAAACCATGTAGTGATCACCGATAGGGAAATTAAGATAATTCTAGTAGCTAGAAAGTCGATTCTAATCTTTGACCATTCCACCTGGGTTCCTACAACAAAATCGATGTCCCTATTGAAGCATACGATTCAGCCAAAATTGTTAATCTAGTAGGTCTTTATATTTTAGTTACCTTAAGTAAAATTATAGCCCACAAACAAACTGGCTTATACTGTGCTGATGGTCTTATGTTCATCCCTAATAGCAATGTTCCCATGACTACTATGATTCATAAGAAAAATATTAGGACCTTTAAATTACTACGTTTTAAAACTGAAATTTCCTCTAACCTAAAAATTGTCAATTATTTGAACATCATCCTTAATCTAAATGACAATTCTTACGAACTTTACTTTAAAGAAAATGATACCCCTAGCTATATTAACGTTAATCCGAACCACTCTAATACTATTATGAAGCAATTACCTAACGCTGTTGATATCAGAATTAACCGGTTGTCTTCCAACCATAAGGTCTTCAAAGAGAATAAAAAGTTATATAATAAAACCATCCATGAAAGCGGCTTTAAGGACAAATTGTATGTGTAAAACTTGTTGTTAAATCTAAGTCATTTAAAACGAAGAGCAGATGTAGAAAAATGAAATTTATATGGTTTAACACTCCATTCTGTAGATCATCTAACATTAACATTGGGAAATAATTTCTGAAATTAGTAACGAAACATTTTCATACCAGTAACTCCCTATGCAGAATCTTTAATAGATATACTATTAAAATTAGTTATTATTACACACATAAAATGGATAATATCATAAATTCCCACGATAGACAGATTTTAAAGAATCTAAATAGAACTAATTTTAAAACTGCTATAATACGCTTTTGTAATTGCAGGTCCGCCAACTCTTGTCCCGTCGAAGGTAATTGTAAGTGATCTAGCAAGTCAACATCTCCCTCGAAAATAACAAAAATAATTATCACGTTTACATTGGAGTTTTGGCGGGAAAATTTAAACAACGTTACTAATCCCATAAATACTTCTTTTCCAACACAATCTAAAATTCCAAATTTCCCTTTCGCGAAGATTTTGGGAAATTAAAGAGGAGAGACTTAATCCAATAGTGAATTGGATATTAATAGCTTCGGAGCGCATCCCCAATAGATGTTATCTATGTTTAGTTGAAAAAATTAAAATATCCTAAGCAAAATTTACTTTTGATCTTAGAAAAAAATGTAAGCAAATGCCGTTATAAATTTAAATGTAAATAGGAATTAATTTTTTTTTCAAAATAATTAAAAGATACCTTGATCTTTCCCCTTAATATAAACATTTTGATAGGTAAAGTTCGTTTTTATTAAGTCTGGGTCCTTTTTAATTCATACTATGCTGTTTTTTTAGCGATTTAGTGGAGGTGAACTACAGGCCATAATTATTAGGCCGGCCCAGTGTTTTAAAAGAATGATGTATTTCATACTATTTTTTGGTATTTATTACCAAGTGAATAATTGTAAATGAAAATAGAATGGTTCTTTTGTTAATACTGCACAATAACATGGGCATTAAATGAATTTATAAATATTTAATAATTACCTATATTGCAGTTTCATCAATGAGAGAATGAAGAAAATTTAGAGTGATTCGGACGAGTTCACCTTTGCTTCCTTGCCTTGTAAAATTTTAAATAAATTTAAGTAAATTTAATACTTACAGGCATTTTCTAGAAGGAAAATAAAAAATACAACGCATAATGACCGACCGGTTTCACTCTCAGGGTCAACTGGGAATTTATTTAATCTTTTTTTTAAATATATAAAAATGAAGATGAAAGGTTATGGAAAGGAAAAAAAAATACACACACACACACACACACACACACACACACACACACACACACACACACACACACACACACACACACAATACCAGCTATAATTATCAGGCCGCCCCAGTATTTAAAAAAAATTATGTATTTCATACTATTTTTTAGTATTTATTGCCAAGTGAATAATTGTAAATGAAAATAGAATGGTTCTTTTGTTAATACTGCACAATAACATTTAATAATTACCTGTATTGCAGTTTCATCAATGAAAGAATTTGAAAATTTAGGATGATTCGGACGAGTTCATCTTTGCTTCTTTGCCTTGTAAAATTTTTCAAAGTAATAATAACAAAAACACATTCTATTTTCATTTAGAATTATCCACTAAAATAAAATTTCTTTTAAAAAACTGGGGTGGCCTAATAATTATGGCCGGTAGTATACCTAGGCTTAACAGACCGCCTGGCCTGTTTAAAAAATAATAATACTATATCCACAGTCTTCTGGTCTGGCCACTTAGTTTTATACTTGGTAACACTCATTTCACTAATAATAAAGGAAATTCTTATGCGTTTTATCAGTACCGTTTTTAATTGATATTTTCTAGTTGTATATTTTTACATATCGCCTAACGCCAACGATAACGAACGAACAAACAAAAACATATTACGAAAGGAAACGTTTCATTTATCGAATTCTCTGAAGGCAGAAACTCAGTGACTGACCAAAATGATCCCGAAAACATATACAACGAGATAAACACGGCGCCCATTGACGCAAGCTGTGGCGTCACTGATGACGTATTGAGCCTCGAGTGCGATTTTGCAATATTTTGAACTAGAGACTGTAGTTTCGTAAGTGGCTACTCGGATCAAGGTCTGTGCAAATGAACTGCCTTTCATCTGCAATATTATTGATGAGATTTATGAAGAACAGAAAACTACCATTTTATGAAAGGATTTTGACAATAAAATAATCAATCGAGAAAATATATTCGCCTTCTGAATGCGGACACTTAATGTTATTTCAGAGAGGATTTGCGTTGTGGTGCAGGAGATATCGGCTCGGAGCGAGAAACCAGGGAGCCGAGTTCGAATTTCAGTTGAATTCTTTGCATTCACTTACGCACAAATACCCTTGGGAAAGGTATTACTCAGTCTCTTCCCTCCAGTTATGGGTTAAATAACAGGACAGATTGGGTTCTATAGCCTTGGTCGGCAACCAGTCTACCGCAGAAAGTAATGGTAGCCTACTGCGGGATAATCATCTGCCCCGTCAGTCATGTCTCGAAAGAGACATGATCACCCAAGCGTGTATCACGTATGGCACTTAACTAACTGAATGTTATTTAGTTTTCGCTATTAAAGAAACACTGTTCTGCAATTTTTTTTTAGATTACAAGTTAATTTTTGACATGATACTATTTAAAATTTATACGCTCAGTAAAGGTATTATTCCATATCTTCTTCCAACTATGAGTTAAATAGCAGGACAGATTTGGTGCTATAGCCTTGGTTGGCAACCAGTCTACCTCAGAAAGGTATTGCAACCTGCTGCGGGAAAATGTTCTGCCTAGTCAGTCATGGATCGAAAGAGACATGATCGCCCAAGCGTATATCATGTATGACTGTTTAATGCATGAAAGTTTATTTTGTAGGCCAGTGCAAGATTAAAAGAATTAAATCGGGTTATGGTAATATTAATATTAATATTAATCTTTTCCTTATGAGGAAACGTTCGGAATTCCTTGACCGATCAGCCAAGTGCTACTTATGTTACTCTTTTGTTCAATCTCTAGTTATCGGGCTGAGGTCAAAGTGTAGTACCTACCTTCGAGTGGGCGGACAAAAGATGTTTTATCTCTCAATTGTGTTTCTGTATTTGGACAGATCACAACAAATAAATAAGGTGTGACTGGTCCCGGTATTTGAACCCCGCCGCAGAACCTACCTCAGTGCACAATAGAGAAAGTCAGTGGAATTTTTTAACTAGACATGTGCCCGTGCTTGTGCTCTCCACTTTAAACCGGCCTTGTGCCATTTCCAGTGATCGTGGTAGTGGGGACAAGTAAATACAAAGTATAATTTGGTTTGGTTTGTTTAACGGTCCATCAACTACTTATAGGTCATTTAATGGCAAAATTGAACTTTCTTGGGAGCTATGGTAATTTCTTGTTCTATTAAAACTCATTTGTTATGGTACCCTAGCTATATTGGAATGAACTCTTCCTCTTTCATAAATAGTAACCTGCGAGACTTCCTGGGAGGCAGTCGAGACGTAGTGTAACTTGACAGTACGGACGGAGACTTCTATCAGCTGATTAATAACACTCTTATTTTTTTATACATGTTCTGTTATTCTAATACACTGTTATTCCAATACACTGTTATTCTAATACACTGACTCAACCTACCTTCTTCTTTTCGTGTCTTTCTTCCTGGATCTAACAGGCCACAATACTATTGCTAGAATATTTTAGTATAAAAAGCATTTTTATACTTTCATAGGGTTTTATCCCCATAGGTAGGACCCTAACAGGTACTAACTCCCCGGGTCAGGGTGGACCTAGCAACAACAATTAAGAGGGGTTTTAACACTGCTCAATACCTCCATATCAGAGGCTTTGCATCCAGATGTGGCCTATAGTCATATCCAAGACGTCCAAATATAGTATCTCTACTTGTAATTTATAATGGTAATGTTTGACATTTCCTTATAAGGAAAAAGCCGGCATTCATTGACTAAGCAGCCAGTACTGCAGTCGGTTGAAATTTAAATAATATATGTTTCCCAAGTCCAGTAGCTGTTATTGTACTTTCCAGTATTGATGGGGGTTTCCTTCCTAGCTTTTTATTTGAAGTGGTGTGGAATGTCGACATCTTGATTATGTCTCTTTTTTTTTTTTTTTTTTTTTTTTTTTTTTTTAGTTACATGTGCTACCCATTTTAGCTGTAGCTGCTATTGAAAGCTCTTAAGTGGTGTGGTGGGTTGGTTTCTCTTATTTGATACAGTTCTTTGTGACGCCCTTCCATGAGGTTCGAAGAAGTTTGGTCTTCCCTAAGTTTGGTCTTCATTCTCTCAAATATATTTTTAGCTATTGATCTGAAAAAATGTTTGCATACAGCTTACAAAACAGGATTCGAGTCTAAATAACTAGCTGGTAGCTCTAGTATGCGTGATAATGTTAAAACTAGCCGTTTCCCTATAAGGAAACAGTCGGTATTCAGTGATCGAGCAACCAGTTGAGATTTATAAAATCTTTCTCTTAAAACAATTTTTCATGAAAATAGTTTTATTCCAGTTGTATTCATCGCTTTTTCAAACGCAGTGTCAAAAGGCCGCTTTTTCCCATGACACCGTTTTTATTTTAACCACCTTCACCCTTCAGCAATGTTTAGTGTTTTAAAAGGTTGCTTTTTCCTATGACACCGCTTTTATTTTAATCATTTTACCCTTCAGCAATTCCAGCAATGTTTAGTGTTTTAAAATTCGATGATTAAAATTATAATAAAACCTATATGAAAGTGAATTTAAATGTGTTTTTCCTCTTATTCTTCACCCCAATCTCTTTTTCTGTCATCCATTTACACAAGCTCCTTAAATAAGTTACTCGACGCACCCATCTGCTTATTTTGTGTTCGGCAAATGTGGACAAACGTTTTTTACCTGCAATGATTTATTAGATGGCATCTCTAGTCTCTATTACTTAACAGAGGATTAAGACTATTTTTGCCCTCCGAGCAAGACGATGATGCCATTAAGATACAAGAGTCGCTGAAAGTGAAGGAGAATATGAAGACTTTAGTACGAACCGGAAACCTAATTAGGAAACAAGGGACAAACCTCTATTTCTGCTCAAAAGACCGGGGTGAAGTGTGAACCTGTCCTTCTTCTAGGTAGATTGTCGTCCCGAAGCTATCCTATTTTAATAGCAGGCGGTAGGGAGAGATGGATTCATGCCTTTCTCAATATAATAATAAACTTTTTCATTTGACTAGTTTAACATCTCGTATTTTACTTTGACAATATGGCGCAGAGGGAATACAAACTTTGGACAGTGTAGAAAAGTTTAAGTGAAAACGTTTATATAATAATAATAATAATAATAATAATAATAATAATAATAATAATAATAATAATGGTTAACGATTCCACTAAAATTCCTGCATGGATGACTAAAGGAATTACATTTCTTCTACCCAAGAATAGTGACGCAAACAACCCGAAAAGCTACAGACCAATTACATGCCTTCCGACAACATACAAACTATTAACATCTATTTTAATAAAACAGACATATTTCTTCTTGGAAAGAAATGACATATTACCGCTTGAACAAAAAGGGTGCAAACGTGGCTGTTACGGATATAAAGATTAATTGCTTATTAACAGAATAATCCTGGAAAACTGCTACAATGCAAAGAAAAATCTTAGTACTGCCTGAATAGATTAAGCATTCGATAGTGTACCACATTCCTGGGCCTTAAAGACTAAATATATACAAGATATCACCCGTCATCATCAATTTAATCAAACAATGCATGTCGATATGGAAAACAAGCCTTTACCTCAATCATATAAATGGAACCTATAAGTCTGGTGAAATAAACATCAAAAGAGGTATATTTCAAGGTGACTCTTTGTTTCCCTTACTATTCTGCATATCATTAATAGCACTAACCAGTCAACTTAACAAATACAGAATGTGGTTTTAAATAACCTAAAAGAAAATAAGCTATTTTACATGGATGACTCAAAGTTGTATGCTAAGAATGATAATAAGCTAGAAGGTCTTCTGCAAACTGTAAAATGCTTCAGCGAAGACATTGGAATGAAATTAAATTTGAATAAATGTGCTAAAGCTACAGTTTTACGTTTTACAACAAACATCCTCAATCAGGCGAATGGATTCTAAAACAAGAAAGCTTCCTTGTAAGCATAAAATGCATCATCCGAAGGCTGATGTAGACCGTCTATACATACCCCTTAAAGAAGGTGGAAGAGGTCTTATTCAGCTGGAATTGTCATACAAAACAACAACTATTGGCTTACTAACATACATAGAAACAACAAAGGACTGGATGATGCAATTAGTAAGGCAACATGAAGAAAGAAAGAAAAAATATTCAATAATAAAAGAAGGCAGTAAATACAAACAAGATTTACATTTAGTAGATTTTCTAGAAAAGTAAAACAGAAGCCAAGAAACAACTATTGCGGCAAAAAATATGAAAATGAAAGCCAAAGATAAAGCTCTTGAACAGATGAAACAACGCTTGCAAGACAAACCTCTGCATGGCCAATATCCAGAACGTGCCAATAAATCCAATGTTGATAAAGTTAATACTCATCGATGATTACGTGCATCTGGATTAAAGTCTGAGACTGAAGGCTTTATTCTTGCAGCCCAAGACCAAAGTCTTTTCACTAGGAACTTTCAGGTAAATATTATACATAATAATGTGGATCCAAAATGCAGGTTCTGTGATAAACAGCAAGAAACAATAGACCATCTAATCTCAGGATGTTCTGTACTTGCTCCAAATGAATATAAAAATCATCACGATAGAGTTGGGCAATATTTACATTGAACAATTTGTAAACACTATAGGAAATCTGTAAACAAACACTGGTCTGAACATCACCCACACCGGTTATAGAAATAGAAGATATCACCATTCTATGGCATTACACCATCTACGCAGACAGAAAAATTGAAGTAAATTCAATTGTTAAATTGAACATTATTGTTAAAATACATTGACATTATTGTTAAAAACCAGAAAGAAAAAACTTGCCTATTAATTGATATGGCTTGTCCAGCGGATTGTAAATTCGAAAAACTGTCAAAATATAAAGACCTGGAAATTGAAATAGAAAAATGTGGAAACTGAAGACAAGAATCCTGCCAGTGATAGTAGGTGCACTTGGAATGATAAAAAATGGAACAAAACAACACATTGAAAGAATCCCTGGAAACACCAGCTTAAGAGATATACAAAAAATTGTCTTGTTAAGTACAGCCCACACACTAAAGAGAACTTTGTCTATGTAACGCTAGGGATGATAGGGGATATATAAAAAACATGAAATGGACCCATAACGACACACCACGACCTGCTTTAGGTCTTCCCGCAGACTTGGTTGGTAGTGCGACCATAGCAGAAATCGAAATATAATGAAAAATGACAACATAATAATAATAATCGTCTTAGCTAAACTACACTTAGCAGCAAGGCCTCTGAAAGGGATGTTTTGATAAGCGTGGAGCCACCACTTAATTGATATTGTGCTCATGTCCACCCTGACCTGGAGTAGTAGCACCTATTAGGGTCCCAGATATAGGCAAATAGCTCACCTGCAAACTGGGGTCGAAACCCTATGAAAACATAAAAACACATCTTTGTAGTAAAAATACCTGTAATATATTTTTAGAAAAAAATATTACCAAAACAAATATTATCATCTGACTCTTGACAAAAACCCTCTTTACAAAAGTACATCAATGAAACCTGATGTACAAGCTAATTTCTTACAAAGAATATATATTTTATTCATACGAACCTATACTAAAAACCATGTCGGCATTAAATAACCTATTGAAGTTGATATAAACATACCAAGTCAGTCAGTCAGTTAATGCGTGATACACGCTAGGGCGATAATGTCTCGAAAGAGACACGGCTGACTGGGCTGAAGATTTTCCCGCTGTAGGTTGCCATTACTTTCTGTGGTAGATTGGTTACCAACCAAAGTTATTGAACCCATTCTTTCCTGCTATTTGACCCATAGAGTATTTACGCGTAAATTAATTCAACAAATTCAACTGGAATTCGAAATCGGCACTCTGATTTCTCGTTCCGAGCCGGTATCCACTACACTACAACGCACATCCAATAAACCAATACATATAATACTAATAATAATACAAATAACACAAATACAGGACATGTCTATTCCTTACAGATATTGTTCAATTATATGGAAAGTAAGACTGTTAATATCGACAGCAAGATTTCCAACGGTAAAGTGATGACGACAGCCTAGATGAAGGAAGCAGGCGATAAACCTGAAATTTATTTGAACTGACCCTGGTACTACGTACCAGCGGATACTGCCTTCTCTGCAGGCAAATATATTTTTAGACACAAAAACACACTGGTTGGTGCAAATATCTTTAATTAATAATGAAACTTGATTACGAGAAATGTATATGTGCAAATAGCTGAATTTATCGATAAGTCCATAGTTTGAAAGTTGAAATTTTCATCTAAAATATTTCAGTGTTCAGTTTACATGGTTAACGTAGAGACGTGGAGTTAAGTGCATTGACAAGAAAGAGGATGTGTTGACAAAAAATGTATTGCGTAAAAGAATTTATGCTTTTCATTATTAGTCTGTAGATTCATATTATTATTTTTATTCTTGTTATTTGTCTATACTTCTGAGATGAGGTAGTATTTACACGATTTACATTGTTCGAACCGTTGTTTTCATCTTTATTGCCATATTCATGACGTTTCGGCCGTTGTACACTCCAGCATTCTTCAGGTGATTGGAATTTAGAATCAGAAGTGACATGGCTCATAGAACGTGAACAATATAACCCAGTAATCGATATAAAGGGTTCAGGTAAAAATTCCAATCACCTGAAGAAGGCCGGAGCATATAACGGCTGTAACGTCGTGAATATGACGATAAAGATGTGGAAAACAGTCCTAGCAGTGTAATTATTATTATTATTATTTAACAAAAAATCTTTTTGAGCTTCATTTGTTTCATGATCACATAACCCATAACCTAGAACAAGCAAAGGGTATGGTTTTTGGTTGTGGCCACTTAGTTAAACAAAAGAAAGTTATTTATAATGAATAGTCTGTTATGGACAACTTACACACACACACACACACACACACACACACACACACACACACACACACACACACACACACACACACACACATTGTTGAGCTGTTATGATGCTTAGTGCAAAGATTGTTGGTATTTCAGTTGTTTACTTATAAAATGAAATTTCGGCAAGCAGATTTTTTGTCGTAAAGTACTCGATACCGAGAAAGAGATCCAGCGTTAATAGGATTAATGTAGAGAGGTTTGTCATTTAGCTGAACAGAATCATGCCAACTTCGAATATTCGCGAAGGCACTACTATAATTTCTTCACTTGTCAGGGCTTATTTTAAATCTGTTCTGAGGAGTGAAGACATCTTAATGGTGCCTTCACGAAATTTCGAAGTCGGCATGACTCTCCTCACTTAAGTGACTCACTTCTCCACATGAATCCTATATATATATATATATATATATATATATATATAGTCATACACATACAAGACTGTTTTGCTATATCACAGCTCATCAGTGTGGCTAAACATCCGCTTGTTTTCAGCCGGGTCAAAACTCGACCGATTTGATATCAGACGGAGAGTCTACCCTTAAACTGTCGGAAGACGGCTGAGAAATGAGGAAATGTTAAGGTGTTATATATACGCGGTGTATACATACGCCAGCACCCGAGATAATTCAATTCATGATTGAAGAGTAATGCATAAATCGCAGAAGTGGTTACTGTTTTTTAGAATGTTTCCCTCCAGAGAGCTCAATCGGATAACGAGAGCATAATTAGTCATCCACATACAATCCTGTTTTACTGATTTAGTATCAATATAATATATATATATATATATATATATATATATATATATATATATATAAATTCTATAATAATATCGAATTACTAAATTCTAAAGTAAGGTTTAATATTCATAATTAATTAGTAAGGTTAATAACCATAACCATAATTAGATGAATCATATATTGACTAGATATAAGAATAGAAATTTAAAATTAAAAATTTAATAGAAAAAAAGGTTAAGATTAAATATGCAAATTACATTAATTATAAAGACTCTGCTTAAATAAAAATAAATAAAAATATTCACGCCAACTACTTCGGCTCTTCTAAGAAATCCATAAAGATATAGTCTAGTCACTAGATAATTAAAATTTACAACTGTCGAGGGGTCCACTTTAGAAACACCCTCTCCAAAAATTCCAACGGTCACAGACTTATTCCCCTATCACTAACCCCCACCAACACCCCTAACAAAACACACTCTCCAAAAATTCCAACGGTCAAAGACCTATCCCCCCTATCACTAACCCCCACCAACACCTCAAACAAAACTAAATAAATATAAAGAAAAAGAATTTCCAGTACTTTACACACAGCCTGATGAGACACTGAAGTTTCAATGTCGGAACGAACGTACCTTCGTAGCGAATATATATAGAATAATTATGTACATGCTCTAAAATATAATTTATAATATATATATATATATATGAATTGGATGAATTGTCGTCGAAATTACACAAAAATGAAAACAGCACTGACATCCCATTTTAACAGATATGTCTACAAGAATTACAAAAACATATCTTGAAATTCTAAAGAATAAATTTTTTGAGGAAAATCGCCATTAGCTTCAACTGCGAACTGCAGAAGATTTCGGAATCTCTTGCAACTATTCTAGACGGTCTCCTCGAATGTACCGGTCGCCGTCTCGGCGAATTTCTTCCTTGCTATGTTCACAGCTTCGGAAGACATCTTGCTTAACCTATGTCTAATTACCTGGCCCATGTAACGATCGCTATTCGACCACTCCACGGCCTCCTTAGCTACGGCTACCTCTAGGGGATCCCACCAGCCACCGCCCGGGAATAATTAGCTCTAAGTGTCTTCACCTTGTCAGCCTTATCTAATTTGAACCGTTTGCTGAACTTGCTACGATCACGTGCCTTCCCTCTAGCTCCCCACCCTTTATCCAACTTGAGGTTCAGGATGGCATTCCAGTCCCTCACTAAGACGAGTCGTGTTGAATCCACCAGCAAGGGCTCCAACCACCGAAAAAACAAGACGCACTCCTCCCGGTCGTTGGGCACATAAACCGCAACCAGTCGAAACGCATTGCTTTTCACTGCAATATCGGCCACAATCAGCCGGCCGTCGGCACCGACATGGACAAGATCCACCATTGCGTCCAGGGTACGCTTAACCAGCAAAGAAACTCCTCTGGTCAGCATGTTTCCATATGCTGAATAGACGGTAAAGTCGTGAGACAGCACACAGGCATCGGCCTTGCAAACAAAGTGAGTCTCTTGAATCGCGGCGACATCCACACCGAAGGACAAGAGGTCCCGAAGCAGGCGGGCAGCCTTACTCCGATCCCTAAGGCCCTTCGCATTCAAGCTGGCTAACTCAGATGACATCTTTTAAACCTGTAAAGAGAAAGCGAAAGCATTACTCTTAGTCACATACGGCGCGGAAATCAATGGCAGTAGGGACCCCGATGGATTGTCCAATGTTACCTGTACCAATATCGGATGTAATTCGTCCGTCCTGGACAATGCCACCAACTTCCTTGGGAAACGTTAGCTTTACAGCCCTATATAATGATGGGTGGAGAATGACGGGGACCCTCCCAGCACAAAAATGAGAAAGTCTTTGTAAATATTTAGTGCCCGTTTGGGCCATTTTTATCTTTGGAAAATCTTCAACAGCTCCCTGTATGAAAGTTCACACCTTAAGACTGCCTCCAGTATTTCTTACGGGTGTCAAAAAAGGGGGCTTGTGGGAAGTTAGTTGGGTCCTCGACCGACTTGCCGTCGATCGAGGTCAACTTGAATAGTGGCCTTAAGAGGGTTCTTTTCTGGGAGGAGAGGTCCCTCTCCAAGGCCCGTTTATCCACCCTACAAATGTCTACTCTCTTAAATATGTTAGGTTTTTTCTTTTTGGCTTTTTCACTTTTTGGGTCGGGCTGCACATCTTCAGGGGATGGGTTTTCTTGTTGGGAGGGAGCTGTTTCTGTTTGGGAAGAGGGTTGGAAAAATGATTTTTCCGTTGGGGAGGAAGGTGTGAGGGAAGGCCTAGAAAAGTGTCTAGTTGGGGAGGCAGAATGACTCCTCTCCGTAGGCTTAGTGTTTCTGATTGGTGATGCAGGGGCGGACTGAGCCTTGTGAACCACACGTTCAGTCCTGCCACATTCCTCCACTTTTCTTTTTTTTTTTTTTTGCACCATTTCTTCTTCTTCTTCCTCCCGTCCTCTCTTCAAAGATGAAGAACGTGGAGGAGGCATTTCCATCACCTCTATTTCTTGTTGTTGTTGTTGTTGCTGTTTTTGTTGTTGTTGTTTTCCTTGCTGTTGTTGTTGCTGATGCTGCTGTTATTGCTGTTGTTGTTGCTGTTGTTTAGCTTCCGGTTGAGGAGCGGAGGAAGCTACCTTCTTCCCCTTCCTAACCACTCCCGTCCACTCCTTTTGTCCATCTTTTGCCTCGGCTTCTTTTGTTTCCGGGACTGGCGTTTTTGTCACTGGCGGTGTTGCCGGTGTAACCGGTGTTGCTGGTGTTTTGATTTCAGTGTCTTTTTTTGAGGGGCACATTTTGGCAACATGGCCTGCCATCCCGCAAAGCCAACAATTCGGCTTTCGCCCCTCCACCACCACAAAATTTTTCCGGCCCCCACAAATTAAAACATCAGGCATCCTCAAGAAACTGGGCCTGTCCACAACTACGTGCACCACAACATCTTCCGTGGGTACGCTCGCTTTACTGTTGACACGGGCCACCTCCTCCACTGCTCCGAACTGGGCAAAGTAAGCCCCAATATGGTCATCTGAAATACCAAGCGGCACACCGTGAATAAGAACCCGGGTACGTCTAGTGCCCGTATACTCCATCTGGAGCCTAATTCCTTTTGCAGTCAATGTTGTGCCGGCCAATTTTTTGGCCTACTCTTCCGTGTTAAGAAGAACGTCCCACATACCACAAGACCGTCGCGCCAGCATTTTGGGGACAATTTTCAGGCATTTCAGGGCCTCCTCCATGTTTTCCCTGCTGACGCCCACAAGCTAACGCGTTTTAGGGTCCGACGTCAGCAGGGAGATCGTTCTCACAGATATCACATCGATAACTTCGGGAATGACAATTAGTTCGTTTCCCACAATGTATTTCTTAAATTTCTCCTGCAAACCTTGGTAATAAGTGGCGTCTTTTTCGCAGGAACGTTGTCCCATGCCGACGATGGAGAAGTCACCTTCAGCATACCCGCCGAAGAAGTAGACGGTCCAGTAATAAACACAGACGAGCAACAAGTAAACACTGTTAACAAAACGACGTACTCACGAGTAACAAAGATTCCACGTAAAAAATTCCAAGCGCAAAAAAGTGAAACCTCGGTATCTTCCCTCTCGCTTCTATAGCAGGAGTATAAGTAAACTCTAGACGAGTTCATCTTCATGAAAAGGGGAAACCCCTCAACATATATATGTGTATATATATTAAAATTATGAAGATCAACCGATTACGATGTCTACCTTTCAGTACTGACAGTACTGCCACTGATGCGAAGGGGGTTACTTAATAGGAGAGTGAAGAAAATGGAAAATAGGTCACAGTGCTGGAGAATGGGCAAGAGAAGGAGACGGTCATTAACTACGACATGTGTAGGAGGGGAACTGGCGTAGATTGCAGCATAGTCTGGTCTCAGGGTTACCCACCGAAAGAACTTGCAGGGACACCTATCCATGCGCGTCATGGCACTACAAGAACCCCGATATTATGCAACTGTTGATCAGAGCAGCCTCTCAAGACGCTACGCAAGAGTTATGGCTCCTAACTACCAGTCGGAAGCAACAACCAGAAAACTGCCAACCCAGTACCCTCAGTATAGGGAGCCGTTGCCACCGTTCACTCACATTTTTTTTTAATCATCTCACCCCAAGCAAGGCATTCCACTGCCACTATTGCGCATGGGGCTACATAGGGGAAGGTAAAGAGAAGGAGTGGTTAGACATAGGGAATGTCAGGAGGAAGGTGACAGATGAGTAAGGATAGCGAGGATGAGGGTTAGGCAGATGGGAAGAGTGCTTGATAGAATGGGAGCAGGTTAGTGTGTTAGGAGGTGTCTATTGACCTTACATTTAAACTCCTGGAGATTGTAGCCGTCGGGGAAGCAATCGTTTGGAAGAGAATTCCACAGTCGGGAAGTGCGAGGAAAGAAACTGTTGGAGTAGAAGTTACGGCTGCATTTTATCGGTTTCACTGTAAAAGGGTGGGATCTAGTTGCTAATCTAGTATCTCGTGCAAATTCGTATTTAGGGGGCACCAGTGATCTAAGTTCATCGGAGCAGAAGCCGTGAAAGTATTTATAGAAGAGACACAGGGAAGCCACATCGCGCCGGTGGAAGAGAGACTGCAGGCGGTCTGCCAAGTCGGTATCTATCACATTACAGACCCTCCTCTGAACCTTATCGAGAAGCCCGAGGAGAACAGCAGGGGTACCCGACCAGATATGGCAGCAGTATTCAATGCACGGGCGGATGGTAGATTTGTAAATGTGCAGGATAGATTTACCCGGAAAAAACTTCCGGGCCCTACACAGAGAACCGACTTTCATAGCAGCGGATTTAGCAATGGATTCGATATAGTCATTCCATTTGAGATCCGCTGAAAGTGTGAGACCAAGGAGGCGTAGTGTTTTACTCTCTGGGAGGCAAGCCTGGTCCATGCTAATGGGAGGTAGGTGAGATTGTCGATGATGGTTAATTGAGAGTAGCTTCGTTTTAGAAGCATTAAAATTTACTAGCCATTTTTTACCCCAGTCCAATATGGATTGGAGGTCTTTTTCAATCTCGGCTGCGAAGTTAGCTTTGACGCCTACACCAGATTTTTGTAGGAGGCGAGAATAAACTGTGGTGTCATCGGCGTACAAACCTATTTGGGCTCTTATGGAATCAGGGAGATCATTAATATATATCAGAAAGAGTGTAGGACCTAAGATGGAGCCTTGGGGGACACCTGAGTTTGTATGGTAGTTCTGAGAGGCATGTCCGTTTAATACCACCTTCATTGTGCGGTTAGAGAGGAATGACTGGATTAGTTCAAACAAATGTCCAGTTATACCATAGCTCCGCAGTTTACATAGAAGGCCAGCATGCTAAACTCTGTCGAACGCCTTAGATATATCCAATGCAACGGTTCGGGCTTCGCCATTCCTGTCGAGTGCCTGGTATATGTACTCGGTGATGGTCGTTAGCATATCAGCAGTAGACATGGTGAAGCGGAAACCATATTGCTTGTCCGAGAGGAGCCTGTGTGCTGTGAGATGCTGAACCACCTCGGCGTTGATAATAGCTTCGAACACTTTGCCAAAGATCGGAAGACGGCTGATAGGGCGGTAATTTGCAGGGTCAGAGGGTTCTCCAGTGTTTTTAAATATAGGAACTACAGAGGAAGATTTCCAACAGGCAGGAAAGCAGGAAGCAGATAGGCAGAGGTTGTAGAGCTTAGAAAGGACAGAGGAGAGTTCAGGGGCACATTTCTTTAAGACTATGGTTGGGATTCCGTTACCACCGCTCGCTTTGTGAGGGTCAAGTTTTAAGATTATCTTAGAGACAAGCGAAGGTGTAATGTGGACATCATTCAGTTGTGCCTCGGTTCTAGGTGAGAAGTCGGGTGTAAAAACTCCAGATGAGTCCAGACTCGAATTGTTCGAGAATCTGCGGGCAAAACATTCAGCCTTATCTGCTGGGGAGGTGAGGACCTCAAATTTGTTGATTAGCGGGGGTATTGTGGACTTCCTCTTGTTAAGTACTCTTTTACAGAGTCGCCAGTAGTCTTTAGAGCCGAATTTAGAGCATGCTATGCGTTGCTTCATTCTGGCAGCAAACAACATCTTAGCTTCGTTAAGTATCCTTTGACACTTATTACGAGCTGAAGTGAAAAGGCGCCTGTTTTGGTCCGACGAGTAGTTACGATAGAGTCGGAAGAAATCATTCCGGTGGGCAATGGCAGCCGAGCAAGCGGGTGAGAACCATGGAGACGAATGAGATTTAAGCTGGAATTTCCTAGCAGGGATGAAGGTATCGATGCCAGCCTTAACCCAGGAGGAGACCTCGGATGCACATTCTTCGATGGGAAGACTAAGACATTGTAGAAAGTTGCGAAAGCGCCACTATTGTGGCCTAAGTAGAGAAAAAGAGTGAGCTTGGAACCTCTCATTGAACAGGAAACAAGGGATGAGCCTCTACTCCTGATCAATAGAAGGGGGTGGAGTATGAACCGTGCGATAGTAGAGTCTATCTACTCCAATTAAAAAAAAAAATTTTACATAAAGCTTTGAGATCGGGATAACCACAATTTCGAGAATTGCCCGTCCCGGTATAGTGAATTGTAGACGAGATGTGTAGGGTAATGGGAGAAAAGATATGAATAGTAAGTAATTAAGGTGGCTGAGTGAAATAATTTCGAAAGAATCAAATTGTAAAAGATTCGTACATTTAAACAAGAACTATGTATGAGAGAATCATCTAATATCACATTTATACTTGATTCTCTCATTTTGTTTAAAATAGAAAATAGAAAATCTTTCCATCGTTTGACACGCGTATTCATTATTTTCGCTACAGTTATGAACGGAAATGTATTTCGTTGTTGTCATTCACACACATACTAACGCTAACGACATATACACAGTTAATTCTTCTCTACTTAAAACACGCTTGACACTTATTATTTTTGCATACATATACTTACATTCATAATTAACATCTAGTGCTTTTATTACAGGTGGCACACACTAAAACAAAAATAATTTTTTCCTCTACATTTAAACTATTCATCCATTGCTTTTTACACGTGACACGTATTCGACCAATGAAATCATATCTCCATCAACATCCTGTCACTATGGATTTTTCAAAAATTTTTTTTTTAATTTTAAAGTTTTTTAAATCATTCGTTTTGAACAAGCCTATTCAGAGATATCTTTAAAGCGAAACAAGTTAGATTAAAGACACTTTTTCCTATCTGTTCTTCATTTATTCAGCTTGTTGGATTTCGATCGATGTATTCAACTCATATATATATATATGGTCCTACAGCCAGTCAGTTAAGTGTCATACGTGATACACGCTTGGGCGATCATGTCCTGAAAGAGACATGACTATCTAGGCAGAATATTATCCCGTAGTAGGTTGCCATTACTTTCGGCGATAGACTGGTAGCCACCCAAGACTATAGAACCCAATCTGTCCATAGCTGGAGGGAGAAGCGACGGATTCATACTTTTCATACAAGGTATTTGCACGTATGTGAATGCAACGAATTCAACTAGAATTCGAACTCGGTTTCCCGATTTCTCGTTCCAAGCCGATATCTACTGCACCACGATGCACATCCTACGGTTATATAACACGTCTTTTTTTCTTTTTTTAACAGTCATACAACATATGTTAAAATAAATATATGACGAAAAAAATTCTCGGAAGAGTGCTTCCCACATCATTTTTTAAAATTTCTTATCTCGTTGATAAAGGACACAGACGTGTCCGAAAATTCCGACTTTAAAAACATTCTCTTTGTGCTTCGGTTAGTCACAAGGTCTATTAATATCTAATTGCCACCATTTTTATCATTTTCCTGTCTTTTCATTCCTCGAATTTTATTAACCGGCCTATTAAATCCACATATAAAAAGTACAAGCGGACCATCTTTCGTTTTAATTACATACATACATACATACATACATACATATATATATATATATATATATATATATATGTGTGTGTGTGTGTGTGTGTGTGTAATAAAAACGAAAGATGGTCCGCTTGTACTTATATATATATTATAGTCATCCGCAGACAGATCTGTTTCGCTGTATCACAGCTCATCATTACGGTTAGACAGCCGATTGCTTTTTACTCAGGATTGAATCCCAACCGAATTGGCGTCAGTCGGCGATTCTACCTCTGAACTACGGGCGCTCGGTAGAAGTACTTTTTAGCGTGTATATTATCATTATACACGCCTAATAGCTGAGAGTGTTCTAATTCATTGCTGAATGAACGATGCGTAGATACCAGAGTAGCTACTGTTTTTCAAAGTCTACCATTCTTCCAGAGTGCTCAATCAGGGTGTGAGAGCGTTAATATTAAATAGTAAATAAATTATATATATATATATATATATATGTGTGTGTGTGTGTGTGTATTTCGGTAACAATAATTCTTTAAACACGTTTTGTTGAATAATATCGACAAGTTCCACTTATCCAATTTTTTTTATTAACTTTTTCAAATTTCCGAATTAGTTGTTTTATATAATCGGTAAATTTAACAAGTTTAATATCTACTCATATTTTCTTTTAATTTTTTGCCGAGTACTTTCGGATGTTGCTAAATTCGTTTTCAGTGATTGTGATCAAAGATAAAGAAGAGACTAGAAGCAATAGAAATGTGGTTCTGCAGAAGGATGCTGAGGATAACATGGACCGAACATTTGAGCAATGACAAGGTTTGGAAGAGAATGCAAACGAAAAGGAAACTCATACGTAACATCAGGAAGAGACAACTGAAGGAAGGAGGGACTGGAGAATCTGGTACACACAGAGTGGAAAAAAGGAAAAAGAGATAACGGAAAGCATCGTGAAACATAGAGAACCGAGTTCGAATTTTAGTCGAATTCGTTTCATTCACTTACCCATGGGAAAGGTATTAAGCAATCTCTTCTCCCACCAGCTATGGGTTGAATAGCTGGACAAATTGGGTTCTATAGCCTTGCTTGACAAACAGTCTACCACAAAGAGTAATGGCAAACTAATGCGGGAAAATCATCTGCCTATCCAATCATGTCTCGAAAGAGACATGATTGGATAGGCAGATGATTACATAAACCTGTGTCACGTATGGCAATTAACTGACAGACCAAGGGAAAAGTGTTAAGAGTAACTAGGTTTAAGTTAAACAGAGGTCCGTGATCGTCTACGTCCTGAAGGGACACGGCACATAAAAGAAAAAAGATGTTTTATGTATGTTTTTGTTTTCTGTTAATTCTGGCACTCCCCCGTTTTCTGGAACTAATTTCAAGTCACTCAAGATGACGTCTTTTCAACCGGATATTTTAGATGTATTTTTTATTTTTTAAAGATTTTCTTATACACTTGACTATACGATCACCTATGGAGAAAGATACCCTACTTATGGTCGGCTGCTTCCCTTGTATTACAATGGCTTCCAAAAGTTTGAGTTTTTCTTTGCATTGCTTCCTATATAATATTTTGTTGTTATTGGCTTATGTTAATATTATTTTGTTTATTTGTGATATATTGATCTATATATGCGCGATATATATATATATATATATATATATATATATATATATATATATAATTAGGTCAAATATATATATATATATATATATATATATAATATATATATATATATATATATATAAATATAAATTATATATATATATATATATATATATATATATAATTTATAATTTATAAAAAATATATATATATATATATATATATATATATATATATATATATATATTGAGGTCGAATATAAAGCTCGATGATTTACTTAATAATTGTTCAAATCCTCCTACTACTTCTTGAATTATATCTCTGTGCTTCAACCACGAAACACGCTATGGATTTAGCGGCTTGGTTGCGGAAGTCGTTGCTTGGGGAGGCACTATCCTATGGGTAAAGGAGCTTGGATTAGTTCCACCACGGAATTCGTGATGAGCGGCGCACTTCATCGAGCTTAATTCGTTACCTCTTCGTCGCCAGGGCCCGTGGTGCAGTCGGTATAACATCAGCTTAATAACCAAGACTGTCTGGGTTCGATTCCTGGTAGTGGATGCGCACTGCTGATGAGTCCCAAATATAGGACGAAACGGCTGTCCAGTGCTTTCTGCATATATATATATATATATATATATATATATATATATATATTGTAACTAAGTTGTTGAACTCGTAGGTTGCTTAACCTTTTGTTCATGCATTTACTTTTATAAAGAGTGCTCGATACAAATGTAGAGCGTTATGCTGTAATGATTGTTACAATGTTTTTATAAATCCATAATATCACTACACAAAACTTTTTTATGTTTCGAAGCCAGCCCATTTTTAGAAAAAAATCACCCGAGGAAGAAGCCAGTAACATAATGGGCTGGCTTCGAAACATGAAAAAGTTTTGTGTAGTGATATTATGGATTTATAAAAACATTGTAACAACCATTACAGTATATATATATATATATATATATATATATATATATATATATACGGGCTTCCCGGTAGTTTTTCCTACATAACGAGGACGCAAATTCGAACAATACCGATATAAAGACACCCGAAAAACCCAGCCGCTGGACGAAAATTATTCTAATAAAAACAGCGATGTCTACTCACGTATATCGATTAAATATAACGTATACAGTAATATCATTTCCTTTCCCCTAGTTATGTGTAAAATATCAGACCAGGCTATGTTCTGTACTCTCTCATCTTGGTTTGTAACCAGTCTAGGAGAAGGAAACTCTGAACTCAAATCTGAGGAGCGCGGTTTGGTGACTTCGTAACCCACTGGTCTCCATTTTTCTCTTATCAGTTTTACTACTAGATCTAAAGATTTAGTCAGCACTAAACAAAACAGTAAGCTAAAACAGGAAAGAGAAGTTTAATCGATCACCTGCAATAATTGTCATAAAAAATAGATAGGAGAAGCATCAAGGAATCTAAATAAAAAATTATATGAACACAAAAAGGACGAACCTGGGTATGACGGTAAACTGCATCTGGCAGCAAGGCCTCTGATTGGGAGGTTGTGAGGAGCATGAAACCACCTCTTAATTGCTGTTGTTCCCAGGTCCAACCTGACCCGGAGTGGTAGCACCTGTTAGGGTCTCATGTATGGGCAAGTAACTAACCCCAAAACTGGGGCCAAAACACTATGAAAGAATGAAAATACACTTTTCTAGAAATAAATTATTGCCATGATACATTTTTGAAGGGAAAAATATTACCCGCAATACATTTTTTAATACAAATCTAGAAGGCATCTTCAATTTTCTAAAATAATTTAAAAAAGAAATTAATCCAAATCTGACTAAATCAACCTTCTTACTATAATTGGAGTAGATAGATCTATCTATCTATCGCCCGGTTCACACTCCAACCACGTCTATTGAACAGGTTAAGAGGCTCATCCCTTGTTCCCTGTTTAGGATGTGGTTTCCGGCTTTATCTTTTCCAATCTTTTCACTATTACGTAGCCCCCTGCACATCAGTGGCGTTACCGCCTTGCTCGGGGTGATGCGATTAAAAAATAAAAAAATAAAAAAATAACCGAACATTAAAAAATACCTTAAAACCCAACATTTTTGGCATTAAATAACCTACAGAGGTGTTGATATGCCGTTAAGCAAACAAACTCAAACAAAAAGGACATTTTACAAAACAATATATCAAATGTGTTGGTTGCCGACCCTAACAAGAGTGACCAGAATTTTGACATAAAAATACTACTCTGATCAAAGGAGAAAACAATTCATTACAACGAAAACATCTATAGAATGTCTCTGATCGCAAGGTCATCTACAGTAAATTTGTAGCGTAGGCAGCTGGTTAATTTTTCTTGTATTCGGCCTTGTGCCAGACATAACCGAACTCCCTACGACTTACAAGTTTAGATGCAGAATTATCATCAGAAGGTTTTTTTTTCATCATCAGAAGGTTGGTTGTTGGCAGGTTGGATTGTGTGGATTATTGTAGAAGAGTGGAATAATAAAATATACATTTTTCATGTTAAAATAGAAATTTATTAAAAGGAGGAATAACATAAGTTGTAGAAGTTAATGTTCAATTAGAAACATTATTAAGAAGTTATTAGTAGAGTTCGTGTTCAATGATAAAGTTGAGGTATTAAGAGTTCGTACAAAATGTTTGTAGCAGTAATTGTTGAGAGAGATAAGGAGAAAGAAAACAAGGTGCGACCTAACCTTATCTCCGGGTTGATTTGAAGTTGCCGTTACATGTTAGTTGTTTCTTCTCTCGGCTCCCATCTGTCTGACTCTTGACTGACGTCGAGGTCATTTATATAGTCTTTTTGAATTTCACACTGGATCGCCAAGTCCTTCCAAGTCTTACAAGTCGCTCCCATTGGTAAAAAATCCTTTTAACACCTACTTGCGAAATCTTGTTTCGACTTTTTCGTTAAGCACATGGTCAATCCTTTTTCTCTTTGAGAAAACCAGGATTTCACATATTGTGAATTTTTGTAAAAGAAAAGAAGAGAGTTGATTTTAATTAAGTTCTTATCTGCTATAAATTCACGCCCGAGCTCTTACAATATATCACCATTTCTAACAGATTCTCTATTATCACAGTGAGGGATATTCACTTACAAAAGTGATGGAAAGAAAAAGAATCTCAATGAAATCGGCTAGACAAAAATAAATAAATTCCCAGCATCCCCGTTCATTCACCTGTAGAAGTCCTAAAGAACGAAACGACTCACATTCAAGTCAACATTTCTGTAATTTCGAATACCGAATTTTATAAACTTATGCTGTTTCTTTACATCATTGTCATTGACACATACTAATGTTACCGACATATACACACACTTAGCTCGTCTATAGTTTGGACGCGCTTAACACACATTAGTTTCGGTTACATATACTTACATTCGTTATAAACATCTAATGTTTTATTACGTATTGGCACACACGCTTAAACAGAGACAAGTTTTTTCTACATTTAATATTTATCCATTGCTTTATCATACGTGACACATATCTGACTAATGAAACTAAACCTCAATCAACATACTGTTTCTTGGGTTTTTAAATAATTTGTCTTTAATAATTCTCCGAAGAAGCTTGTTAAAGTGAAACATGTTAGATTAAAGACTTTTTCCTACTTGTTATTTACTTATTCTTTTCATTTTGTCGGATTCCGATCCATATATTCCACTCATGTATATATATATATATATATATAAACAATTGACCTCATAGTCTATAATAACCCAACAAGCACTAAACTAAATTCTTTACAAAAAACCAATGTAGTGTACCAATTTACATGCCCATTCAGAGATTGCATCTCTGATACTAATCAAAAACCTAGTACATATATTGGTTTTACTACAACCACGCTCTCCCGTAGACTTACATGTCATCTTTCTGATCAGAGTACTATTAAACAACATTTCTCTGAAAAACATAAACATGTAGGTAATATCAGACAGATTTTGATCAACAATACGGTGATCCTTACTCATACACACAGTAAGAGGAACCTGCAGATATTGGAGGCCATGTACATCAAATCAAAACAACCAACACTCAATAAAATCAACTTTAAAACAGGAAATAACATATTACATTGCATTTGACTACATGGTTTTGTTGTCATTTCGCGCTATCCCGCGGTGTGACGTCATAAAACCGCATCGCAAACTTAAGAACTGCGTTTATTATTTTTGGTAACTATTGCCGTTGCCAAGCGGAGTTTTATGTCAACACAAAATAAAATCGTCGGTGATGGTGGATTTTATAATATTTCAGTTTAAACTACCTCTCTGAAGATGGCTCATGTGAGCCGAAAGCTTAGAAGAAAACCAATAAATAATTATCCAAATGTTGGAGAATTTTTGTCTTTATTTTCAACTGAAATTAAAGCAAAAATACGACGTTTAGAACGGCTCATGATTAAACATAATAGACATTCATTGTCTCTTATATTTAATAGAATATGTTTAGAATATATATATATATATATATATATATATATATATATATATATATATATATATATATAAGGTAATTAACCATTTGCAATCTCCATACCATTAAAAAAGCAATTAATAAACTTCACCCTACTTTAACCATGCACGCTAAAAATAAATCAGAACAATAAAACGTATTTTAAAATACAATTAGCTATCTCCAATAATTAATAATTAAGAAACAAATTTAAGCAAGCAACCAGAATTACTCACACACAAAGATATCAAATTACACCAAAATTCATATAAATACGGAAAAACATTGAGAAACAACAGGAGAATAGACAAAACCCCTGAAGAGTGAAAACATCGTAATGATGCCTCCAAGAGACTTCGAAGTTGGTATGATTGAAACAACGCTACCCAGTTCAGTAAAAAAGCCTCTCCACATTAATTCTATTAACGCTCTATTTTGATATCGAGCACTTTATGACAAAAAGCACTGCTGACCAAAAATGCCTCCCTATCAGTAAACTAACGAAAAAAAAAAACAAAAAAACTAGTAATTTTGGTACTAAGGATCATTACAATTTAATATTATATATATATATATATATATATATATATATATATGTAAAAATATACTCAGTTATCATCTGAGATTAAGGACAGAATGGTTAAATAAAAGAAGACGAAAGGAAAACTGTATTTAACTCGCCTACGCGTTTCGTCCTGTGATGGACTTTATCAAGGCAAAAAGACGAAATGAGCTTTATTCCAAATTGCGTATCTAGAAACAAACATTCAAACTTTATAAAGTGGTAAATAATAAGGATTTTCTTAGAGTTGGTTCACATATTTTCATAATTTAGTTAGTGCTTAAAAAATTGTTTCATATTTATTTTTTGGTAAATTCGTAAACGATAAATTATTGCATTGCATTTAGCTTTATTAGTTTTTAGGATGTAAATATAAAATTGTTTTTATGAATAAAAAATCTGATAAATAAATACTGTTTAATATTTTTTATTTTTATGTAAATCCTCAAGAACAAAAAATGTACAAATTTACTTTTATTAATATGTTAAAGTTTTATTACAATTCTGATCATCGCTTTTAAAATAATAAGCAGTGTAGAGGATGGGAGGTAATTAAATTAGGAGAATAGAAAAAACCGCCGTTTTTCCGTTTTTTTTTTGTTTGTTTTTTCTTCGGGAACGAAAGTCCAAGTTCGCCAAATAAGGTCTAAGGTGCGGCCGGTCTGGCCAATGTGAAATTTGGTCGTCAACGTTTCCTGCTTCAGGCCACACTGGTTAGCAGCTCAAATAGCTGAAGGGCGACCGATTGACCACATTTACATACGCTCATCCTTAACAAGCACTCAAATTACGTGTCTAAATTATGTGGCATCTTATTTTACACTGGCCTACGTTTATTTCTTCCACAAAAAGTACCATAGTCTGGTGCTGTCGCGTATATTACAGACACAGTACAAGTTGATTTACCCACCTATCTTTAATTGTTATCTCTTTTCCATAGCTGTATAGATTACGGATTTTGAACATAGTTTTTATTTTGTCTTTAACCTGATATTTAATCCATAGCTGAAGGGAGAAGAGATAGATTCATGCCTTTCCAAAAGGTATTTGTGCATTGAAATTAATAGATAAAGGAATTAACGGATTAACGTAACAATGGATTAAGGGATTATTGGAATAAGGAATAACAGATTAAAGGATTAACAGATTAAGGAAATAATAGAATTTCAATCATAATTCATTATAACTTGTATACGTTAAATTTAGTGGATACACATGATTCAGCAGAGATTCATGCGTTTTTTTTTGGTTTATTTTTTTTTAGCGGTTATATTTTAATCTGCCGAGTAATACAGTGGAAACAGAGAGATTTGCTGAGAATACCATAAAATGAGGTTGTGGTGAACGAGCTAGGTTTAGGGAAAATGGGAAATTGAAAGTGCACATACTTGGTTAATTGAGTGACAATATTTGATAAATACTTAACCGCACCTTTCGTACTGCATGTGCAACGCTTGCAGGATACAAATAAATAAAAAAAATAAAAAGTGAATAAATAAAATACAAAAAAAAAAAAAATACAAACCACGTCCTTAGAATTTCTTTGTCTACATCCTTGTATTGTTTGAGAAGCTGGAAATTTGAAGTAGACGAACGTGACGTCACGTGTAACGGTTTCTGGGAAGACATCTGCCCCAAAAGAATGCGATTTATTTATTCATTTTATTTTACTTTGCACTTTCAACATATGACTGACTCCAGTGTTTTACCTAGGAGACGAAAATATACCGTTAAAAAACGCATGAATATAACATACATACCTTATTATAACGTATATAACTAATGTTAATCCATTAATTATTATGATTAAAATTCCATTAATTCCTTAATCTGTTAATCCTTTAATCTGTTAATTCAATATTCCATGAATCCTTTAATCCATTAATATCTTAATCTGTTAATTCCTTTATCCATTAATTCCAACGCACAAATACCTTTTGGAAAGGCATGAATTTATCTCTTCTATCTTCAGCTACGGGTTAAATATCAGGGTAAAGACAAAATAAAAACTATGTACAAAATCCGCAATAATCTTAAGCATATTACTTTTCATGCGCGCATTTTTTCATGTAATAATAAATTGTCTTAAACTCAGACCGCTTCGTCCAGAAAGCTCTCATAGTCTGGAGGTTTCAATAAAAAAATAACGAAAATTTAAACAAGGACCCTTATTTTAGTGCAGGAATAACAGGATAACAACAAAGACAATCAGTAAAATATTTAAATTCTTTACTACAAACGAAATACAGTTAGAATGGTAAATTATTTGATGAGACACAGCTTTCTACTTATTGTTTGATAACTTCTCCACATCAGGTGAAATATTTGTTGATGACAAGAGCAAAACATCCATACTGTCATCATCCAATCTTGTTCTTAAACGACTTTTAGTATATTTCATTTTCGGAAAAAGTTGTTCACAAGCATATGTACTTCAAAATAAAGATGTCATCATTTCTACATTGTTCAATAGGCTTTTTAATTTTCTGCTTGGCAAAACATGTTTCTTGTAGAAGTCGGCAGGGGATTCGAAATTAAATTTTGATTTTAAAAATTCGTCGTATTGTAAGTCGATTAGTTCCAACTGATATTTTTTCCGCCACTTGCTCCACAAATTAATACGATAATTGGAGTCTCATTGTTAAGTTGGTGGACCGGATAAAAATCTTTTGCTGGCCGGTTGTGACCCATAGGCCGAGGTTTGCCGGTCCCTGCCCTAGGGGAATGTAGGTTCGAATCCTGCTAGAGAGCACGTAAGATTTCTTTAATATCAAGGTAGACAATAATAAATATGCTGTTTAATAAATAATTGGAGAATCTACTCCAATACTTTACGTTGTGGTCAAATGGATATCGGCTCGGAATGAGAAATTGAATTCGTTGCATTAACCTACGTGCAAAATACCGTTCAAAATATGAAATCCATCGCTTCTCCTTCCAGCTAGAGGATTGATTATCAGGACAGATTGGGTTCTATTGCCTTGGTTGGCAACCAGTCTACCGCAGAAAGTAATGACAACATACTAATATATAATATGGGAAAATTTTGTCACCAGTCCGTCAGAGATCGAACGAGACATGATCGCCCAAGCGTGTATCACGTATGGCAATTAACTGACTGATCTGGATAAAAGAATTGAATACCAGGACAGATTGGGTTCTATAGCCTTGGTTGGCAGCCAGTCTACTGCAGAAAGTAATGGAAACCTACTACGGAAAATTTTTCTGTCTAGTCAGTCATGGATCGAAAGAGACATGATCGCCCAAGCGTGTATTGCGTATCACACTTGACTGACTCAAATACGAGTATTCACTAAAAATGAGGTTTAAGTAAAATATATAAATGCGAAATATTTTGTTAAAGAAACTAAAAGTAACATTATTTATTGTCTTAATTAATCATGGTTCACTTCTTTATTTCAATCTTGATATCATTTTCTTGAGTTTTGTAGCGAACATAAATTAACACCAATCGAATCATTATTAGTGAGATGGACGTTGAAAAAAAATGCAAAGACGCTAAACTTTAAATTTGAACAGCCGCCGATATCCATTGCATCACAACGCAAATTTACGTACAACAGCGACAAAAACAAAATAAGAAGGAAGAACTGAACATTGTTGGTTCGTTTTCGTGTGTCTCCACTAAAAATACAAAGTTACATGGAACGCTAGCAATTTAAAAATTTTTTCGCTCGAAGATTTGTATTAAGCGTTTCAATTTTTGATTAGTAAATATAGTCTTTACTTAATAGCATAACCGCCACAAGGTTTTGAAGAATTAAAAGAAAGTTATGAAACTTTATAAATTTTTGTAATTAAAAAAGAAAAAAACGAAAGCAGGTTTTGTAAAAATTCATTATTCATCCATTTTATTTTTCTGCAGACTACGATGTTCTTTATATATAATTTTAAGAAGAACACCCAACACATGGTTAGGCGGTTTAATTGTTTAACCATGCATTGAGTTTTCTTCTCTATTTTTATCTAATTAATAATTTATATTAATTGGATAAGATCTTTTGGATTATCCTCTTCGTCTTTAGGGGTCTGCAATTCTGCAATATATAATTTGTAACATAAAACGTGTGTTAGCACGTGCAATACCCTGTCTTCATCAGCCGCCGACCAGGGTTGATGTCACGATTTCGGTGGCTCTCTATATATATATATATTAAAAAAAGGATTAATTCAAAGATGTTGAATGGCCATTTCGATATGAAGATCCCCACGGGGGACAACACATCACCTCAGCAACAGAAAAATCCTTTAGCTCTCTTCCTGTATCATTTTTTAATATTAAAATAAAATTTTTAATATTAATTAGGATCGGTTTTTTGGAATTTACCTTCCTGCTTTTTTCCCTTGGATTGAAGTATCTGAATTAAAATATATATATATATATATATATATATATATATATATATATATATATATATCAAAAGCTTATATAATTAAATAAGCTCATAGTTTTATTGCATGTTTTGTTTTATTCAAAGCAGATTTTCGGAGAAAACGCTAACTTAAATAAATAAATAAATAAATAAATAAATAAATTAATAAATAAATAAATAAATAAATTAATAAATAAATAAATAAATAAATAAATAAATAAATAAATTAATAAATAAATAAATAAATAAATAAATAAATAAATTAATAAATAAATAAATAAATAAATAAATAAATAAATAAATTAATAAATAAATAAATAAATAAATAAATAAATTAATAAATAAATAAATAAATAAATAAATAAATAAATTAATAAATAAATAAATAAATAAATAAATAAAATAAAGATGATTTACATTCCCCACGGTGTTCTGCGTTTAACTAATAAAATAAATTTTCGAAACGAAATTTACTTTCTTGAAATGTCATGTGCAGGGGTTAACAGATGTTTAAAAAATATTTTCCCAAGATTTTCAAAAAATAATAGTTTAAAAAATAATTTAATTCATTTGTGAATACATTCTGAAAATTAATTAAAATCGAACAATTATTTGACTTTTGCAAGAATTTCCAAATTAATGCGTTTTTCACCAGAAAAATCAGTTTCGTAATAACTATAGTAAAGTCTGCTAAAAATTTGATCATTCGCTGACGAAAAAAAAAAAAAAAAAAAAAGAAGAAAAAGAAATTCTTTTCAAAATAATTAAAAACGACTTTTCTTTTTCGTCTTAATAATAACATCATTTGACGAAAATAAAAAATGTTGTTAAGTGTGGGGCCATTTTTTTTCATGCAATGCTGTTTTTTTTTTTCGACAATTTAGTGGAGGTAAATACATTGGGTTCTATAGACTTGGTTGACCACCAGTAAACTGCAGAAAGAAAAGGCAACCTACTACGGGAAAATCTTTTGTCTGGTTAGTCTTGGACCGAAAGAGACATGATCGCCAAGCGTGTTTCACGTAACGTAACTTACTGATTTAAATTTAACAATTTTTTCACGGAGGAACTAACCACATTTTCTCATTGAAGTCGGTATCTATTCTATTTTTAATTACCAAGCTCAGCTTAATATTACGTCATATACGTAGACCGTTTATTTTAGTGAGAATCGAACCCACTCCGAATGATTTGTGAACGAAGGTTGCTAACAAGTAAATTGTACAAAACATACTGCATTACTTCCCTTTGATTATAGTTTAAATGAAAATAATATCAAAATTACAGTAAATGATAACATCGTTTTAAATGAAAGACATGTTTTAAATTATATCGTTGCAAAAATTATACGACTGTAAAAGCTATCTTTTCATTTGACATCAAAGCAACCACGGTTGTTTTTTCTTCAAAAAAATAGTCAATTTTTAATAAACTGTTTATATTTTCTCGATTAGCCTAGCGGATCAAATTACAAGAGAAAATCACTGCGCAAATTATATTTTAGAGTTATTTCCCTTGCATAAGCCGACGTTTTTCGGATAGTTTCGTTGATAATTTTTCAATTTGTCTTTATTCGTTGTGGTGCAGGGATATGCGTTGAAGCGCAGTGGATAATGACTCGAAAGAGAAATCGGGGAGCCGAGTTCGAATTCCAGTTGAATTCCTTGCATTCACTTACGAGCAAATACCCTTGGGTAAGGTATTTAATCGGTCACTTCCCTCCAGTTATGGATTAAATAACAGAACAGATTGGGTTCTATAGCCTTGGCTGGCAACCAGTCTATCGCAGAAAGCAATGGCAACCTACTGCGGGGTAATCTTCTGTCCAGTCAGTCATGTCTCTTTTGAGACATGATCGCCCAAGCGAGTATCACGTATGACACTTAACTGTTTTATTCTTTAACAAAATCAACAAAAGTGCTCGCATTTATATCGATTTGAATTAACTATCATCTTATATATATTTTCTTGAAGTTTTCGAATGAAAAATATTTAAATATAGAAAATATATGTATCATATCCTACATTTATAATTTCTAAAGAAGTAACGAATTATTTAGTTATTAATGAATACTACAGATTTTATCACTTAAAGTTAGATTTATAATTTTAAATGAAACGTTGTTTTCAGAGTTAATAAAATTTCTTGGATATTCAGTCAAGTCGACGAAATTAAGCAAATACACTGTTTGATGAATAAACGGAACGTCTACTCACAGATGCGAAACTGTGCAGATCTGAAATTTTGAGAGTCGATGACGAAAGAGATTTTTTTAAAGGCCCTATACAGTAAGTAATGTCCGTCGTGGCCGAGCCGGTTAAGGCACGTCGGATCTAACGACCGTTCACTCTACCCTGGAGGACGTAGGTTCGAATCCTGCAGGCGAGAGCATATTTTCCATTAATGAGATTTCTCGAATATTCAGGTCGGTAGACGAAAATAAATAAATATATGTGTTTAATAAATAAAGGAACGTATACTCAAATATGAATATCCACTAAAAATAATTTATAATGATAAGGTTCTCGCTGATTTTTCATGAAAAATAATGATTCATTTACAAAAATTAGTAAGAAACATGCCACTGAAAGTGTTGTTCATCGTTACTTACTACTTTTTCCCATCTTCCTGGCAGCATTGAATTCCACGTCGGAAAAATCACAGGCCTTTTGAGATAACCACGAGTCGACCCATTTTTTGGCATCTTTCATAAAAATAAAAGTGCTGCTCAGCCAGGTCATGTGCCATCGATCAAAACAAGCAATTGTTGGATGGGGAAATGTCTGATAAATACAGAATGTGGAGTAGGACTTCCCATTTCAGAGTTTCAAAGTAGGTTTGCACCCGTTTTGCAACTTGTGGTCTAGCGTTGCGATGTTGCGAAATCACTTTGTCGTGTCTCTTCTCGAGAAGCGGCCGTTTTTTTCTCCAATGCTCGGCCCAAACGCATCAGTCGATAGCGATCTACCGTGATGGTGTCAGTCGGTTTCAGCAGTTCATAATAAACTACACCCAGCTGATTCCACCTAATTTACAACAGAAGCTTCGAACCATGGATATTCGGCTTTGCCGACGATGTTGATGCATGGCCAGGCTTACCCAACGATCTTCTACACTTAGAGTATTTAATTTTCATCGCCGATCACGATACGATGCAAAAAGTTTTTCCCTTTCTGCCGTTGAAGCAGCTGGTTACACATGGCAAGATGCCGTTCGACGTCTCTCGGCTTCAACTCGTACGGCACCCAATGTCCTTACTTTTGAATAACTTCTAATGTTTTCAAACGTTTTGAAACTGTTGTGTGATTCTGCAAGTTCAATTTGCGCCTGGCATGAGTCTTTATAAAGCAAATATATATATATTGCCTCCAATTCTTCGTCTTCAAACTTTTTCGGTGCTCCAAAGAGTTCTTTATCTTTCACATCAAAATCATTATTTTTGAATCGTTTAAACTAATCTCTGCATGTTGTTTTCGAAAAAGCATAGTTGCCGTAAATCTCAACAAAAATTATGAGTACTTCAGCTAATGATTTCTTTTGAATAATGTAGTGCAGTAAAATTCCTCACAAATACACTAACTTTGACATGAAATCCGGCATAATTAATGCTATGAAAAAACAAAACTGTTTACACTTCGGTGAAATCACATTTGGCTGCTCGTCTTCATCCACTTTCTTATCGACGGAATGTGGCTTCCCTCAGTCTTTTCTACAAGTATTTTTCTTCATTTGATATACATGCCACCACACACACTGAATTTCAAGTTTGGTTATAGTATTTGCTTATAGATGCGTTACCATCTAAAAGTACACGCACGGTTCTATGAACGCCATCTGTTGGAAAGAAATCAAGATTCAAATTATATGCTTATATACTTTATCTAAATTGTTCGGACTGTTGTCCTCATCTTTATTGTCATATTCACAACGTTTCGGCCGTTCTACGATTCAAACTTCTTCAGGTGACTAGACTTTTAAACCGAACCCTTTATTTCGATCACCGTTCTATGCCACTTCCGGATATCTTGGCTATTTTCATTTAACTCATCTCTGTGAGTTTTGTTCCCCACTACAGTCGCTAGGTATTGAAGGACACATGGCTCAATGGACAAAGGCGTTGGTTGGATCAAGTGACATGACCCAAAGAGTTTTTGAGTTCAATAATCATAATCCTTGCCTTCAGTTCATCTGTAGTGCAACAAAGAGTTTTGCTTATCTCACACTCAACAACGTCACACACATAATAACCAAGGGAGTTGCCGCCTGGGGAGTTTGGTGACCAAATGTGGCATGATGATTTGGCAGAAATTCTCAGACAGCCCTAACTGGGTTCTTGTGCTTTGTGTCCTGGTTCAGAGTTTTGTTGCCAGATATATGGCCTTCCAGCAAATATTCTCTTGGCCCAGGGCAGCACTAATTACTCAAAACACTTGATGTAGAACATCGTGTTGAGCCTGAGGTCTTCAACAACAAATTCGGGTGTCCATTTCTTATCAAAATGATCGCAGTGATTTTTCCTAGCTACTGTATCTTCGTAATCATAAATTAAACTCATACAACTGTTTCCGGACCTTTTTCTCAGATTGGCACTCAAACACTCTGGAATGTTCGTATTTCAGTGTGAATGGCATGCATTGCAGCATGCTGTTTCTAAATTTCTAGGGGAGGGAATTGCGTCATGGTGCTCATTTTCTCACAGATGGTGTCCAACTGACCCTACTATACTGTGCAGTCAACCAAATTAAAAAAAATGAACGCGCATACTCGAAATAAAAAAATATAAATTGTCGACAATTTACCCATCGCAACCTGTTCATATCAAGCAATCGTATAACTCTTTCTTTCTCTCCTCATTTTCTATCTATCTATCTATCTATCTATCTATCTATCTATCTATCTATCTATCTATCTATTATTCATTCATTATTATTATTTATTACTCAATTTGTCTATTAACATATCTAGTTTTTATCAGTTCCTATCTATCTATCTATCTATCTATCTATCCCAAACTTTTTAACTATGCTAATATTTTTATGAAACTCGACACATCATTCGACAAAGACTAGACATTGTAATGCTACTGGCCTTCATTTGATATACATGCCACCACACACAGAGGCAGAGATAAGAGAGAGAGAGAGAGACCGTATGATATATTATACAATTATTTACTCGCACTAGTACCCGCTATTTGACTATTATGGTTACAACGTTTCGGGTGTAGTATTTGTCAATCTTCAGACGAATATTTTATCTGATAAACTTTTTGGGACTTTCAGACTAAACTCTATTTAATCACCGAATGTTCAGTTAGTCAGTTAAGTGCCATACGTGATACATGCTTAGGCGATCATGTCTCGAAAGAGACATGACTGACTGGGCAGAAGATTATTCCGCAGCAGGTTGCTATTACATTCTGCTGTAGACTGGTTGCCAACCAAAGCTATAGAACCCAATCAGTCCTGATATTTGTCCTATAATTGGAGGGAAAAGACGGATTAATACCTTTCCCAAGGGTATTTGCGCGTAAATGAATGTAACGAATTCAACTAGAATTTGAACTCGGCTCCCCGACTTCTCGTTACGAGCCGATATCCACTGCACCACAACGCACATCTTATGTCAGGAGAGATAACTTGTATCATATTTCTGTTTAGTTAATTTGTCTTGTGATGTTACTTTTACTGTTTCATCTTTTATTTATTTATTTTATTTATTTATTTATCTAGATCTAGAATATATTACTTTCAATGGCTGACCCACTACCTGCAAAACGTATTAGAGAGTTCCATGCCCCGATGGTCAGAGGTTCAATTCTGAAACTGAAAGCTAGATCGGCTGATAAACGCAACCAGATCGGGTGATGAATTAAACTTTAGTATCGTTAATAATGTACTTATTTGCACGACAGTCATAATCTTGTTTGTTTTAATCACATTTTAGTCATTTTACTCTGCAGTCAAGTGTTTGAAATAATAACTATCCAGCACCTTTTTTTTATAATCGTTTCACTTCAAGCAAGGCAATACTGCCACTGGTGCTCATAGGTTTAAGATTAAGAGAGAGGTGGGAGTCACGGAGATAGAAGATGGCAAAGTTGCAATTGAACTTTTAGAGCTTGTAGCTATCAGGGAAGCAAGCATGGGGAAAAGAGTTCCACAGGCAGGAAGTGCAAGAAAAGTAACCGTTAGAATAGAATTGGTGGTTATATTTGTCTATTTTGACAGTAAAAGTTGGGGATCTAGTTGCCATTCTAGTTGTAAATTGATGAGGGTTGGGCACCAGGGAATAAAGCTCGTCAGATTAGAAGCCGTGAAAATACTTGTAGAAAAGACTGAGGGAAGCCACATTCCGTCGATAAGAAAGTGGATGAAGACGAGCAGCCAAATCGGGACCAATTACATTGCAGATTCTCCCTTGGATTTTGTCGAGAACCCCTAGATGAATATCAGGACCACCCGACCAGATATGGTAACAGTATTCAATACACGGACGAATGGTAGATTTATAAATTTGCAAGATTGATTCGAGAAAAACTTCCTGACTCGGCATCTTCTTAGCAGTAGATCGGCTGAGAGAGTGAGGTGCAGTATATTTGCTTACGGGGAGTATGATCCATATTAACGGAAGGTAAGAAAGCTTCCCAATTGTGGTTAAAGGAGAGCAGCTTCGTTTTGGAAGCAATAAAATTGACAAGCCATTTCTTACTCCAATTCATTACAGATTGGATGTTCTTTCTTAGAGCAGAGGCTAGATCTACTTAGGTCAGCCCAAGCAGATTTCTTATTGTCTACTTCGGAACTGACTACATCAGGAAGATCATTGATGAATATATCAGGAAGAGCGTAGGACCAAGAATAGAGCCTTGAGGGACATTCACGTTAACATGAAAATGTTTGGAAGTATGCCCATTCAGAACGGCCGTCATTTTACGATTTGACAGAAACGAAAATCGAACATTCGTCCAATTATATCGTAGCCCTGTAGCTTGCGCAGAAAGCCAGCATACCAAAACCTATCAAATGATTTCGAGATGTTCAGGGAAACAGCCCGGGCTTCGCCGTTTTTATCAAGGGCCGGATATAGTTACTCGGTGATAGTCATTAGCAGATCAGCAGTAGACCTGACGAAGCGGAAACCATACTGTTTATCAGAAAATAATTTGTGGTGTGTGATGTCCTGAATCATTTCAGAATTGATAATAGCATCGAACACTTTGCCAAAAATCGGTAAGAAGATAATAGGCCGATAGTTAGAAGGGCTGGAGCGCTTTCAAGAACTTTTAAAGACAGGAACTACAGAGGAGAACTTCCAACAGTCAGGGAAGTAAGAAACAGCAAGGGCAATAATTATAGAGTTTGAAGACAGCAGGAGATAGTTAAGGGGCACATTTCTTAAGGACGATGACTGGAATACAATCACACTCACTTGCTTTATGGAGGTCAAGCTTAGAAATAATGTTAGAGACCAGAAAGGGGGTTATGTATACATTACTTAGCTGGGCTTCAGTTCTAGGAGAGAAGTCGGATGTGGGTACTCCAGATGAGTCAAATGTAAGAGAATTTGCGAGTAAAGCACTCAGCCTTGTCCGCTGTGGATGTGAGAACCTCAAATTATTGAGTAGTGGAGAGATCGAAGGTTTGCTGTTGTTTAGCACACTTTTGCACAGCTGCCAGTAGTCTTTAGGGCCAAACTTGTAGAATGCTATACGCTGCTTCATTCTATTAGCAAACAACAGCTTAGCATCATTTAAGACTCGCTTGTATTCATTGCGAGCAGAGACAAAAAAAGGCGTCTATTATGGTTATACGCGTCACTCTGGTAAAGCCGGAGGAAGTGCTTTCTGTGGAAAATGACAGTCGTGCAAGCAGAAGAGAATATATTTTATTACTTGGGATTATATACATCATATAAAATTTAATTTTTTGTGCATGTTTAACAATAACAGAACATCCCATAATTGAATTCATTTACAAACTATTTTCCCAGAATTTCAATAAAACTGACGACAGGACATACCTCGTGGACTCGGGGCATACTTCACTGACTGCGCTATTGTCATCTTGTATCAAACCTCACTGGTTCTCGGAATAAGGAGTTGTAAACGCTAACTCATCAGCCGTATGCTGTTGAGGAAGCACGGGTAATTTTAAAACAGGTTAAGGAATTTATTTACTCATTTAAAGTTATGTCATTAGCTCAATTTCGGAAAATAAACCAGAAATTTAAAAAATCTGTAGTTTGCCATGAAGAGGGTATGTTCATGCAACAGATTAAATGATCTGACAAAAAAATTATTCAAAAATATTTTAAAAAATGCTACGAGAGTTCGTTGCTCACCAAAGTATGGTTGCATACTTTCAAAATTAGATGAAGAGAGAGAGAGAGAGAGAGAGAGAGAGAGAGAGAGAGAGAGAGATTTAGCGAGTAATTTTTCACTGGCAATAACTTGAAGGCTTGCAGTGAGGTACTGAAACGAAACACTGCACATAACTTCAGGTAATCTTCTCTTATTAATTTAATTTTTCTCGTTATATATATATATATATATATATATATATATATATATATATATATATATATATATATAACGAGAAAAATTAAGTACGTTTTTAAATTCAAAACTTTTTATTAATATTCTTTCCTATATATATATATATATTGTGTGTGTGTGTATTTAGGCAGCCTTTTTCCATTGATGCATGTTTCATTAAATAATATAGACAAGTTTTGTCAATTTATTTTATGTAAATTCTTTTCATATCATCTGATAAGTTTAATAGCATTATGGTTAAACGAAGAAAGAAAATTACAATATTGATACATGTTTTTTAATCTTTTTTGAGCTTTCGGAATGTTCGTCTGCGAACTGTTTAATACACTTAATATAATTGTCATCTTTGATAATGGCTGATGTAAGCAAAAATACTTCCTCCTTCTTTTAAGCTTCTTTTCGGCCAATGTCTGTGAATGCAAGGTTTTCATTGGTCAAAAAAAAAAAAAAATTCATATAGGCTCATAGAATTGCATCTCGTCTTTTTTCTCAGTCGCCCGAATTTGACGGGAGTGGATAAAGAGAGTTATTATTTTTCACCCACCATAGACGTTACTGTTTATAAAGTCTTTGAATAGTGGAATTATCACATTGGCCTTTTCGTTAGACAAAGAAAGTTCTCTTAACAAAAACCTGATGTTTCTCATTGGCTAGCTAGGGTCGCTAGATAATCTCATAAATGTGTTTCTTTTTTTCCGGTCCTGGGCATGACGGTTAACTGCATCCGACAGCAAGGTCTCTGATTAGAAGGTTGTGAAGAACATGGAGCCACCTCTTAATTGATGTTGTTCCCAGCTTCACCCTAATCCGGAGTGGTTGCACCCGTTAGGGTCCCAGCTATGGGAAAATAATTAACCCTAAAACTGGGGTCAAAACACTATGAAAGTATAAAAAATAACCTTTATAGAAATACATATATAAAAATAGACTTTTATAGAAAAATATACATTTTTGAAGAAAAAAATATTACCATAAAACATTTTTGAAGGAAAAAAATACTCTCAGCAAAATATTTTTGAATACAAAACAAGAAGACATTTTCAGTTTTCTAAAATAAAGAATAAAAACAAAAAATTCATTAAAATCTAACGAAATCAACCTTCTCACTATAACCGAACATTAAAAAAAGAAGTTCTTTAAAACCCCAACTTTTTTTGCATTCATATCAACCACAGAGGTTGATATGAAGTTAAAAAAAACTCAAACACAAACTCTTTATTTTCCGAAGAAGGGTCGACTGATGACAAATACATACATTTCAGTAAATAGGTAAATATTTAAATAATGTTTCACTCGGTCAGTCGAAGATTCTTACGCATACACACGCTTTTAAATTAGAAACACGACTTTTGATTCTTATAAATCCCAAGCCTAAGCCTTAATCAAGTGTATTTATACATTCCAATTAACCGGTTCGTTTGGTTTCTTTCTACAATATAGCTTTATCTTTTTTTTGTATTCCTATACTCACTTACATTTAATTATTCGCTTCAGCCAAGAAACATTATTCATAGATTATTAAAATCTTCAACGAAGGCCCACTCTGCATTATATGTCATTCAGTCAGTTGAGTGCCATACGTTATACATGCTTGGATAATCATGTCTCGAAAGAGACAGGACTGATTGGAGAAAGTTTTCCAGTTGTAGGTTGCTATTACTTTCTGCAGTAGACTGGCTGCCAATTCTATAGAACCCAATCTATCCTACTGTTTATTTGACCCATAGCTGGAGAAAGAAAAGATCGATTAAATATCTTTCCCAAGGGTATTTGCGCGTAAGTGAATGAAACGAATTCAACTGGAATATATGTATTTTGTCTAAAGTTACTTTTTTTGTGTATGCTGAGTAAGAATACGTCAAATATTTAAATTCATATAGAACCTATTTACCCAGATTCTCACTTTTCTCTATTCTTTTAAGTTAGTAATTCTCAGCATGAACCCTTTGTAAGATTTTCCCGGTAGTGTGTGTGTGTGTGTGTGTGTGTGTGTGATCGGCGGTGAGAGCGGAAATGAGCAAAACGTAAGGGTCGAAATAACTGTTCAACAGCTGTTATTTCTGGTTGAAATAGTTTGCAAAATAATAAAATTTTGCGGGGGAAAAAAGAGTGGGATTTCTCACTTTAAAAGTCTTTGAGTATTTGCTTTGTAGAGAAAGATTTCTCAGTTTCCACGACAGGAACGAGAAATCTGAGTGTGAAATTACTAGGACTGGTATGAGTATGCTGCGGCAAGGGTTGTGTGTAGATTTTCCTTTAGGTGGGTTTCACGGAGGGAGATTTCTCTGCCTGTTCCCACGAAAAGAATGAGAAATCTGAAGTTATGCTGGCAGGGGAGGTCTCGTCTTCTGCAGCAAGGGTTATGTGCCACCCTTCGAGCTAGGCATGGAGGTTCAGGCCGCTGAAAAGTTGGAAAGAGGCTGATTATTTCCGTTGCTGCTACTGCGGAAGCGAACAAAGTAAGGACCCACCCAGTTAGTTAAGTGCCGTACGTGATATACGCTTCGGGCGATCATGTCTCGAAAGAGACATGACTAACTGGGCAGAAGATATTCCCGCAGTAAGTTGCCATTGCTTTCTGCGGTAGACTCGTTGCCAGCCAAGGCTATAGAACCCAATGTCCTGTTTATTTAACCCATAGCTGGAGAGAGAAAAGATCGATTAGTACCTTTTCCAATGGTATTTGTGCGTAAGTGAATGCAAGGAATTCAATTAGAATTCGAATTCAGCACCACGATTTGTCGTTCCGAGTCGATATCCACTGCCCCACAGCGCACATGCCGCAATGGACCCATCCAGATGCCGCAATAGTCAAAAACTGAGATGGTTTCTATATCTTAGGACCATAAGTAAGCCTGAGAATTTTTTTAAGTAAGCCTGGAAATGCAGGGATCAAATTATGTCTGAAGTTGAACAAAGGCTTGGAAGCTCATCTTGACAAGCTAGTAGTTAGACACATGGATCAGTGTAGTCATTAATAAGTACTTACAATTTCTACCAAATTTTACTTTTGTAAATAAAATGTATTTCTTGTTAAATGAAATTTCTTTTTCTGCTTATGCGGGCCTGAAATCTTTTTAACACCAAAAAATGGTGCCACAGAAGAAAAGGTTGAGAAACACTGCCGTAAACGACGCACTATATTTGATTCCTCGAGCAATAAAGGACGTTATTAACTTCAAAGACACTTCTAAGCTTTCTGTAACATGTGCATGATGAAACTTGTTACTTTGGCATCAACCTAATTGTTGAGTCTCATATCTGTGTAGTAATAGACGTGACGTATCTCTCCTTGTCAAATGTGACGCTATGGGTTGCTGCCCGGCCTGTCACCTACTTACTACTTAAATAATGCCGGACTAATTTGCTCGAGATACTACATTAATAAAATATTCTAGCATAGCATATTTAAATAAGGATATCAGCAGTTGTTTTAACGATGACACTAGATAGTAATCTTGCCATGTACTAGATAATTTAAGCGTTAATTCTATCAAAACACTTCTAGAATTTCTTTTTTGTACAATTTTCTCTTTGTAGCAACTGGTCTTTAGGCCCCACATAAAAATAACAGGAAACTCGAGAAGAGATCGAAATATGCCGCTTATTTTGTAGCAGCGATACCTTGTTTGATTTGGAGATAAATAAAAATATACATTGATTTATCAGTGCTTTGGTCCTACAAAGCGGTCAACTAGTCAATTCATTTTATACTTTCTTTAATAACTTCTATTCTATTTCTAACTTTTTTTTGTAACGTCCTATCGGTGAAATATCTCGTTAAGTTTTCTATCAGAATCCTTGACCAGGATGCATTCACTACCATCGACTAACAGTCTTAAAACTATAAAATACGCTGCTAGATTAAGAGGAATCAGAACAAAGACATTTCTCAGGAGATTTTTCGGCAGCTGCTATTCAAAAACATCTTGTTAATAGCTACAGGAACAGAAAAGAAGAACTGGGAAATTTCTCTCGAGATATCACGTATGTATGGCAAGAAAAAATTCTAGTGGGACATCTCGTCTCTACGAAAGCAAAACAAATCTCGCGAGAAATGTCTTGTCCGTACGGAAACAAAAAAAATCTTCTCCAGATATTTAATCTGTATAAAATCAATCATTTAAACCACAAACGAAAAAAAAAAAAATGCAAGACAAAATATCGCTTCATATCAGAAAGAAAAATAAAGAGATATCTACACAGAACCCCAAAAAATATTCACGAGATATCTCGACCTTTCAAAAACAAAAAAAAATATCACGTAATATTTCTCTCTCTCTCTCACACACACACATGGGTATATATATATATATATATATAGAGAGAGAGAGAGAGAGAGGTTTCATTGAAAATGTCAGACAACGTATTAGCATTGTTTTTTAAATCTAATTTTCATGTGTTCTTATGTTTTTTTTCTTTTCATAACTCAAATTATATAAGAATTGTCCAAATGTTTTGAGTTCTGAAAAAAATATCATGAGAACAGAAAAAATTAGATAAAAACTTAATAATAACTTGTCTGTCCTTTTCAATGAAACCTGCATAAAAGAGAGATTCCTGCCCAAATACACTATATATATATATATATATATATATATATATATATATATATACAGAAAAAAACCTCTCCCGAGATGACTTATTTGTACTGCGGGATATATTGACCTCACAAAAAGAAAACAAATATTATGTAATATCACATCCAAGTTTGGGTGACCCATGACTAACTAGGTAGTAGATTTTCTTTCTGTAATAGACTGATTGACAACGAAAGCTATAGAACCCAATCTGTTCTGTTATTTAACCCATAGTTAGAGGGAGAAGAGATGGATTCATAACTTTCCCAGTGAATGCAACAGATTCAGCTTGAGTTTGAACTTGGCTCTACCGATTTCCAATTCCGACCATTTTCATTGCACTACAACGCACATTTATACATACAGAAAGAAAATTTTATCGTAATATATCTTGTCTGCAGAGAAGAAAATGATAAAAATAATTCTAACGCGATATTTTGTACCCACAGAAAAAAGTTCCAACATATTTCGTCTGTGCAGAAAAAAAAAAAAAAAATCCAAAAAGATATCAGGTAAGTGCAAAAAAAGAAAAAAAAAAAAAGAAAAAAAGACAATCTCGTTGGATGCCGCCCGCACTTTAATTGTTAAGCTCTTCAGAAATTAAAAAGGTCAACTTCAAACTAAAATAGTAAAACTTCAAATTAAAAGAAAACGCACAGGATAAACACAGCAGACGGACGATTAAAAATTTAGCAGTTGACACGTTGATCCCAACTTAGAGATCTTCTTGTACCAAGGTTGGAGCAAAATATTTTGGTACATTAATGTACATTTTTATTTGCAATAATTAAATAATTGCAGGCATTTCTTCATCGACAGCTTATTCGAAATGGCGTCATCTATACTCTGTCTTAGTAAGCCCTGTTAGAGGAGAAGCAAAGATGGTTTCACACGTTTCAGCCCCTCTGCATTTAGGCTTCACAACGCTCCAGCATTCCTTGTTTGGATTTAGAAATTCAGCCTCTTTAATTCAAAGAGCAACAAACGAACAATAGAATCACAGGGGGATAATTCGAAATTAACCAGTTCTCAGACAACCCTCAACTTGAGGATATATTCTAATATTTGTGTAAAATGTTTCTGTATGTTTTCATATATATATTTTTTAATCATTTCACCCCAAGCAAGGCTGTACCGCCACTGATGTGCAGGGGGCTACATAAGAGAGTTAAAGTTTTAGACAGGAAATGAATGAAGACAAAGGCGAACCTGCTACAGGGAGTGAAAGAGGAAAGGGCAAGAGAAGGATGTGAACACAGGAGGGAAGACAGTTACGAAGGTAGAGAGAAAAGAAAAGAATCAAGATACACGGGATGATGTGGAAAGGGCTGGAGTTAAGTGGATAAAAAATGGGAATTGACTTTGCATTTAAATCCTTGGAGGTTGTAGCTATCAAAAAAACAAGTATATGGAAGGGAGTTCCACGGGCGGGAAGCGCGAGAAAAGACAGTAGTGATGTAATTACAGACATCTCTTCGCCGAGATAACGTCATCTGTACTCTGTAACTCCTGTTGGCGGTAAATCTATCATACTTTTAAAATATTTCAGTCACCCAACATTTAATAACAAGCTTCACAACGCTCCGTCATTCCTTTTCCACAAGCCCCTCCTTTTTTCATTTGAAATTCAGTTTTTTAATTTAAAGTAATTTTTTTTATTAGAGGGTAAATGGTGTAGACTGGCCATTTAGTCTACTCTCTAATCTAAACTGGGTGAATACAAATAAATTCATGCTTTTCTTTATGACATAAGTGTAACGACTAGACTGGCATTTGAACTAAGCTCGTCGATTTCACCTTTCAAGAATTAAATTTTGTGCTGTTGTCGCCTACGGCAAAACGCGAACTTAAATGACGTATGCTTTTAACTTTTTTAAATAAGTTCAATCAATGCTCGTTTTTCAGGCCGATCCGTCCCGTGAGTGGTCACACTGCTGCAGTGTGGGTAGTTTTTTTTTTTTATCGACCCGCCATTTTTAGATATATTACCAAACAAAACTAAAGAGCATCTATTCGTCCATTAGTTGTAGACTGGTGACTGTATACCAGCACAACGATTAATGACTTTCGTAAAGGTCCGTTTACCCAATTTCGCTCAAAAGGCTTGGGTCAACCCGTAATGAGCGTTACACCGCCTTTAATCCATATCATCATTATAGGCACCGACAGAAATGCGTTGCTGATTCAGTTTTTAACGAAAAATTGAGATTTCAAGTGAAAATAATCTTAGTAATACAGAATAGATAACAAGATCACCTCTTCAGTATTTTTTGACCACAAGGATAGTATTACATTGATTTGATTATAGACGGAAATAAAGTATAGCCATCTCAGTAGATATAAAAGATATGGCCCATCTCAGTAAATATAAAAAAAATGGTTCATCTCAGTAAATATAAAAGATTGATCGATAAAAACGGATTCTTGAAGATAAAATACTCTAAATCATTGATTCTCAACGTGGGCCCTTATGTCAATAAGTGAACCTGAGACATTTTTAAAATGGGCCTGCATTTGGCCCAAAGAAAATTGGCTTTGAAATTCTATTTTTTCCACTGGCGTAAAATTATGAAAGCAAACAACTTTAGTTTAGTTTTAAAGACAAATAATTTAATAAATTACTTTAATAAAATTCTCGATGTTAATCTAAATAAACGGCAAATTCTGTCTGTCCGGTCGTGTGTCTAAAACCCTTCTAACTCAGACCACACTTGCTCTACTTATATTATACGTTTTTGGAATCAGGATGTTCCATGGAGTGAATTGAGGAATTCAAAATTATTTCTTCAACATCATTGCTGTTTTCTTAGCTGGACCAGTGCGGAGTTAAAATGTCTTCATGTTTATTTAATTTATTTTTCATTTATCTTAGACCACCATCTTTAAGGCATTTTTTTACAAGCCCCGAGACCCACTCGTGGTAGTTCGTTACAGAGTAAGGCATAGTTTAAGTGGATATGTAGGGGAATATAACAGTTAACCCTACAAATGAACAGATTAAGATTGTATTAATCGAGAAAAATACTTTTGGAAGAAACTGCTCAAGTGGAATTTATATCTCACAAATGGAATACGAAGGAAATGAGGGTGGTTCCCTTCAATGTGAGTAGAATAGCGGGTCTTAGCCGTGAAGGTTAGAACTGGTGGAATTAAGGAATTAATGTAGTTCGTCAGGGCACTTTCCATGGAAATAGTTGTTATGGTACTCTCCTACGAGGAATGGACTCTTCCTCTTACTATATAAAAATTACCTGCGTGACTTCTAGACAGCAGTCAACAGTAGTAGTTACGAGCAATCAAGTACAGCAGTAAAGAGGAGCAGTTACGAGCAGTCAAGCACAACAGTTAACGAGAGCAGTAAACGACAGCTACTAGTCAGGCAGCGTAATAATACCTTCGGACATATTTATTTCTATATTACTTATTAGTAACACTTTTCTGAATAGTTGTTTCTTATTATAATAACATACTGCTTTGAACCGACACTATTCTGTGTCTTACTTCACGGCACAAACCAGTAACTACCACTCTGAGGCGAAGTTAAGCCACAACTACACAAATTGGCGACGAAGATCCACAACAATAATGATATAGCAGTGAAAGACTTGCGACGTTTCGTTTGTGCAGAAAGGGGTTGTAGAGTGGAAAATAATTAATCATCTACAAGAGATGCATTTGGATTCTATAGAAACTGAAAAGTGATGACTTGGCAAATATTGCAGCAGTACTAGGACTAGTCTGACTCTTCTCAAGGTAGAGGATAGCTTGAGGAATCAGGTACTTACTGAAGCGGTACAGGGAACCGACCATTTTTACTCCATCTTTAGCGATGGGTTGCATGTGCGAATTTCACTTGAGGCTTGGGTTGAGTTTAAGGCCCAATAGTCGCTCTAGACACGTATCCAACACCTGGGTATACAAATTCATCGTGAATAGTGATAGTTCAGAATCCGATCGGCAATGAGACATTACATTTAATGAGTTATTAAGTTACAATATGACAAAATTAATTAAGAAATTGGTTATTTTACTTTTGAAAAAATTTATTTGTCTTATATAAAAACTGTTAATCCACATTTCTACCATTGGTTATTTATAACTAGCAGTATAGCCCGGCGCTGCTCGGGTGTAATGAAAGCTTTAAAACTAATCCATGGTCCTGGAGCTCAGACTCAGCCTAAAGAATATTTGTGTGAAGTTTGGTGAGAATCGGATAAAAATTGTGGATTTGTATAAAGAACATACAGACAGATAAACAGACACACACACAAACATCTTTCCCTTTATATATATTATCGATTTTCTGCACTATTGTAAGAACTGCAACCTTGAAACTTCTGAATATCGTTTCTTATGTCTTTGTCTATGATTATATCAAATTTGATTAAAATAGGACCACTCCTTCTATAACCCGATTTTTCGATTATCGATATTTATCGGGGGTACCCCGACACAAAACCTAGCTAAGAACACTCGCAGACGCTTATAGTACAACTGTGTAAATTTTCAAGAAAATCGGTTCAGCCGTTTCGGAGTCTATCGGTAACTGACACACACACACACAAATTTCCATTTATAAATAAGTTTAGATTTGACAAATTTTTTCCTATTTACAGGAAATAGCATTTATATTTTCTATTTCATTTTGCTTTTTTAAATAAAATGTACTTCCTTTTACATAAGATTTCTATTTGCGCTTATGTGGGTCTGACATTTTTTGGTTAACATCAACGATGGACAGCAAAGAAGAAAACAGTTAGAAACACTATTTTTAGGTTAAATCAGTGGTTTTAGTGCTTAAATCCACGATCCACTTACCATTTATTGAAGTAGTGTATTTACCCAGCCCACCTTCCTCGGTGGAGTTAGATATAACACAATGTCGGTTTTTACTCAGACCACTGGTCAAATATTACGCAGCCCCAGCATACGCGATGACTGGTTACTAAGGTTTTTCTTAGTTTGTCATAGCTGGTCTTAGTTATCTATGCCTTCCGGCCAAAACGGCGCGAAGCGATTACCTCAGGTTGGAATTCTGTGAGAGTTGTAGAGATTGAACTCTTGAACGATGCAACGAAGTCAGTTTTTGTATCAAAATAAGTTGATGAGTGAATTCAATTTAGCTTAAAAATAGGCCAGCTAAAATTTTAAACACTTACCAAAACTTTTATTTTATTATTGAAATATGAAGCAAGTGACTTTAAAAAAAAAAATTAAACTTATAAGTTAGTATGAAATTATGTGGCGAAATAAAATATTTTTTATCTTCAAACTAAGATTTATTAAACAAAAAGAAGTGCGTTAAAATTTCAAAACAAAACCTTTAATCCACATCAGTGGGTCCTAAACTTTTTTTTTTTTATCTATGGAACACTTTTTTTTTTATCTATGGAACACTTTTTTTTTATCTATGGAACACTTTTATTCTTAATGAGTTTTTGGTGAATTCCCATAACCATTCGATGAAAAAAAAGCTTTTGCTTGTTTTATTAATAGATAAGTTTAGGGGTAGTTTTATAGAATTTGCACATTTCTATGCTCTATTTATAACTTATGGTCTAAACCAAAAATAAATAAAAAACTCAGGAGATCGCTTAAACAAAAAAAAAAAAACAAAACAACAAAAAACAGATACCCTAACATCTCTATAAAGAATTGGGTGCTTACGTATTATCGGGAGGACCTTTAAAAAAACGACTCAAAAATTAAAGTAAATTATTTATTGAAACGGTTAAAACAATAAAATGGAATTACATTTGTAATTCCGGAGGCCAGAACGTCGCAATTGCTTCCAAAAGTGACTCAAAGACATCAGTACAGGCAACATGCTTCCGCCACATGAATTCGGCCAAATACGACTCCAAATGGTGACGTGCAGTGCCACAGTGCTTCTTGTTTCGCCACTTTGTCGATCCCCATAGGCGTTCCACTGTCTGCGTATGAGCCCCGGTGTTCGAATCCACAAAGTTGTACTTGTGGTTGACGTTGAGGTGATGAAAGCCTGATTTTTCCAGTTCCTTGGTGTTATAAGCGGGGAAAAAAAAGAAAAAGTAAAAATCAAAGGTCCTCCCGATAATACGTAAGGACCAAGAATTGCCTAAATCTACTAAAACACACTTAACAAAAACAAAATTACTACTTCTTACACATAAAATAATAAAACTATGCCATCTAATGAACAAGCAACATTTCTTTAGTTTCAATGACCACTTCTATGGGCAAAAATTTGGTTTACTGGTGGGATCATCTCTCAGTGGTATCCTCACTTGTCTATTCTTAGAATTTCTAGAAAGGGACCTATACAAAACATTCTAACACCAAACTCTTCCTATTTCAGATAATAGACGACTCTCTATCAATATAACCACAAAATACTAATAAAAAAGAGCTTATCAACCAACTTAACAGCGTTGAACTTAAATTTGAAACTAACCATACACTTCCCTTCTTAGATATCATGTTACACAAAAAAATAACGAATTCAATTTTGACGTCTACAGAAAAAATTCATTATTCAATTTGAAGAAAATTTGTTCATCTGCAGTATAATGTCATGTTATGAGATGTTAAAATGATGAAAATTAACCGTTTTTGCTTGATTGTTTTATATGTTTGTTGTATATGTTGGTTTGATAATGTCCGTCACAGAAGAAAACGCAAAAGCGAGAAAAATATAGTTTTCCTCTTGTTTTTTTTTATTTAACCACACACACACACACACACACACACACACACACACACACACACACACACATCGAGCTAACCTTCCTGACCTTCGATCGATTCCGCCCACGTTGCGTTGTTGATCTTGGATTAGCCAAACAGGATTCCTTGTTGTCACTTTACAAGCTTGGCCCAGACACGCGAAGGATTGGTATATAATGAAAACCTGATTTAAGACCGCAAAGACATGGTGAAGATTCAGATATATTTATATATATATATCGAATAAATACAAGATTACAAGCAAGTGACGAAAAAAAAAAAAAAACAACAACTATCAGTTGGCTGGTATTTTAGTAGCACGATAATATTCGTGTTCTATATCCCTACGGGAAGATAGTTTATACAACTTGTAGCTGATTGAATTTGGACTGACCGTCTCTTGCAATATCTCTCTTGTGGCAGGCTATTTCAGCTTGTCTGCTTCAATTCATCGCTGGTTCCGACTCACTGGATTTAATTTTCCATTCTAGTTTTATTAAAAAGACGAAAAACTGTTTTCCCTTCCCTATATACATCCTAGCCTCTCGAAATGTAAGTGATATCATTTAACCACTTCAACTTTCAAGAAAAGGGGAGAAAATTTATTCCCTGTTTAAGGTCTGCCTGTTCTTATCAACTATTCTGGTAATCAGTACACAGGAAATCCTTGAGGCCGTATTTTGATCTAGGTTCATATATCGTCAAAACCCATCCGACAATATTTTGACGACACTTAGGTAACTAGTTTTGGTAAATTTGCTGACTTCTCTCGACAAAATAATTTTGCACTCATTGTAACTTGGAATCTGTATCTTCTACTTTTTATCACCTCGGCTACGTTTTCCGATAAAAATAATATTCTCCAATTTTAAAGAAATATCTTCTCATCTTGAAAATCATTTAAAATTAATACCAGCCATCTGAAAATAGGGTTACATATATACAAGCTGTATATCCCGGTGCTGCTCCAGGTTTTTTTAATGGTTATGTTCAAATGTTAAAGTCAAGTGCTTTTTCAAAAAAGCTCCAGTATGAGATTGCTGTAACGCACAAGTTAAGAAAATGCAAAGTAAATATTGGCTTTTGTTGTATTTATAAAACGAGATTCATGCTTGTTCAATTTTGCCAATAAACTTGGATGATGTATATACAATTAGAAGAACGGGGGCGGGCGTTACGAAAGCATGTGATGTGATGACGTTGTGACGCAGAAGAAGTAGATGAATTGTCTCTGCAAGGTCAGAAGGGTTGGTTGGCAATTTGTAAAAAAAGTGAAATTCTTATGGCATATGATAAGGTAAAAGTTACAAAAAAGACCCGATTTTGTTGCTAAACGTTTCGGAGAAATAAACGATCGAAAAAAGCAACATTTTCCATTACTTTTTGCCGCATCCTGTGTGTCAAATGAAATTTTTTTTCGCACATCAAGGCATCAAAACCTTGATCTTCCAGTGACTTGATTTTAGTTGAGTTTGAGTGAAGCGTCTTGGAGAAATCCATAAAAGCGCGCAAAAGACCATCGGAAATTATATTTGTCCTCCATTTTTTATAAACTTTGTACATTGATTCGAAAATGTTTTGTGTACATCAAGTTACTCGATTTTAGTTGAATTCGCATAAAGCGTCTTGGAAGAGAAGAGTTCGTAAATGTTAAGCGTTTCGGCGATTTCTGCCGTATTCTGTAAATCGATTCAAAAACTTTTTGCGTATAGGTTCATGTCATGATCGAAAAGTGACTCAATTTTGGTTGAAATCGGAGCATTCACTGCCATATAGGAGGATTGATATTAGATAGCAGTTCAGCACTCATTTTTTTGTTTCTGTTTCTTAATACTTCGCTTCACTTTTGTTTGAAGAGAATCATTCTTTATTTAAATCTACTCCCAGATTTCGATACCACATTTTCTTAAAGATTTAACTTTTCGTATTTGATTAATTTTGGTGTTATCAGTTCGCAGTTCGCTTTTTTTCTGTGACTGACACCGCTACATTCAGTCTTCTTACGTTTGATATTTAGTGCTTCTGTGACACTATCTCCCGCGAGGATACTTTCCCTTGTGTGGTTTAATACAGCGGAGAGAGAGAAATTGATATTAGTAATATTATTAGTTATGCTTCATACGCGATGTGAGTTTATGTAAAAAACTATTTTAATACTATCAAATACTTGTAAAATATGGGGAATAGAAAAATTAACTATTTTAATACTATCATGAACTTCTAAAATCCGGGGAATAGAAAAATTAACTATTTTTGGGAAAGAAAAGGAAAAATATAATTTTTCTTTCGTGTTCGAAGCGGATATTTTTTTGATAAAGCTAAAATTTTAGTAGCCATAATAAAATGTCAGGATTATTTGATGGAGTCAGGCGGGGTTAAAGTCCCTCAACAGATTTTCCTGGGAACAGAAATCTGTGGGAAAGTGGATACGACATGAGCTGGCTATATCTCATTCGTCGAAGCTAACCCCTTTAGCAGATCGAGTGGGCGGAAAATGATTTCATTGGCCGAAGGCTTCAAGTCGGCTAGATCCCCTGGGAGGATTGAAAAGGGTTATAAAAATAGAGACTAGGCGAGAAAAGTTCAGTTAGCTGGGAGCAATCCTCCAGACGACAGGAAAACCAACCCCCACACCGCCGCCATCGTCCACTTCTGAATCGGTAAATCCCGTCAAGTTCCGACAAGAACCCGAAGGAAGTTTATTTTTTTAAACATCACCTAGAAAACGAACAGCTCCAATTTTTTGAGAATACGGAAAAGATTTTAGTGAAAATTTGAAGAGCTCTGTCTACTTTAACGAAATTTAGAAAAGACATTTCTATTTAAGGATTATTTTAAACTCTCTCTCACCATTCTGACAACTGTATTGTCTTCTGTGAAGAAAAACAAGAAATATTGTTTATATATATATATATATATATATAAAGACATTCTTCGTAACTCTCCAGGCGTGTTCGACCTTATTCATTTATTTTATTAATTCTTTTTTGGTGCCATATTTTTTTTTTTTTTTAACCACAATTGTGCTCCAGTGTCCGGACTGACTCTAAAAGGCGACTACTAAAATTGCACGACTCGACCTCTGGGATCAATTCACAACGTGGGACAGTGGCGCGTTGTTGCAAGAGACGTCTTGTAAACCAGCTTTTGTGACGACATCATCAGACGAGATCATCACGACCAGCAACAGCGACCGAACCAACCTGCCAGCCGGGTGGCAGTGTCACAACTGGGATCGTCAACGAGAACGAGCGTCACATTAGACCAGCGGCCCGGCCCAACGTGTCACACTTCATTCTCTTTTTCCTTTAGTACCTTCTTTAGCAAATCTACTTGTTGAATTTCCGTGTCTGTTATCATCACCATGTCATATGCATATGTTATGTTGTTAAGATTGTAAGTAAGATCTTTTTCAGGATATTATCGAGACGTATCATGAACTAGGCATTACAGAATCAATACATTAATAAATCAGTCCAGAAAAGTGGGATTCCAAGAATGCCAAGGTTCCTGGAACACACGGGAATCCTATCTCAACTCTTAAGAGAAACAAAAGAAAGAGCGACTTGACAGTTTTGTGGCTGGACTTTGTGAACGCTTATGGTTCCATGCCACTTAAACTGGTAAGTGAGGTTCTAGAAAGACATCATGTTCCACAAACAGTGAGCTCACGAGAGATTATTACAAGCGGGGGGGAGGTGTTCACAGATAGAAATAATGCAATCCGATTAATAGTCAACCGTGTTTTTCTTTTTCTTTTTTTTTAAAGATCAGAATGTACGCGTAAGTGAGAGCCTGTGTGGGGGAGTGATAGTGGGAATATGAATTTGTGTGGAAGGTATTCAAGTAGTAAAATATTTTAAACGTAAGCTGTGAACGTTAATTACAAGTAAAAACATTAAGAGCAGGAAGGAAATTAGCAAGAGTAGTAAAATTTAATTCTACCCCCCCCCCCGAAGAAAATAGTTATTTCAACAGAACTCTATATAGTTAGAGGGTTTTAAAAAATTGCAAGAGATGACTGGTATAAGTAGTTTAGTTTTAATTTTCAGAAATAGGATCAGCTAATCAATGACAAATATAGGTAGTTTCGATACATTTTCGGGAAAGGTATAGCTAATTATAGACCAGTTAAATAGTAAAATTTCGTTTAAAAAGCTATATTAATAAATAGAGGTAAGAACTATAATTAGTATTAGCAATTCAAAGTATAGGAGTACATTTAGTGAAGAAAAATTGGACGAACATACCAGAAAGAGTAGCCGCGGATAAAGATCCTGTTATGTTTTTAACAGGACAAAATAAAATGGTTATGGAAAAATGACACACTCGCCGAGTATTGGAAATAAATAGGGGGCATTTATTATTGTGGAAACATAAGTACAGCGAACAGTTGTGGATGTGGAACCACCGTGTGTTTATAGTGAGCGTGGCAAATTCTCAGTTTGCTATGTTTACTCGCCTCTGCCAGAAGTCTCTTCTCCTTGTCTCCCAGCATGCACTTGTTAGCTGGGGACGGACTTCCTTGAATGGTCCAGAGGAGGTAACTTTTGACCCTTTTTATGGTGATCCTAATAGATCCACTCCCCGCCAAAAAAAAAAAAAAAAAAAAAAAATAGGCGCGACTCGGATTTGTTATTAAATAGGGGAGGGTGGGAAAATGAACTCTTCCTATTGGTCAGAGTTAACAATAAAACGTATGAATTCTGCCGGAAAGAAGAAGAAAAAAAAAATTCAGACGAGTAGCAAAAAAAAAAAAAAAAAAAAAAAAAAAAAAAAAAGGAGGAGCCGACTTGGTAATTCTGAACCGAAACTCGGGGTTACTGCCGGAGCCGATATGATGTTTAAAAACCCGAAATCGGTAATGAAGGCAGGGGATCACTGAAGAGCTTCTTTAAGCACCAAAAATGTATTTATGAACTGGCCATCAATAATGAATCCCGGTGAAAGTTTAAAGGTTGAATAAGTCCAGTGTGAAGACACATCTTAATTTTACGACCTTTTCTATTTTTGTGTATGCATTCGTCGATGCTGAGAGTATGGCTTCCATTTTGATAAAATCCAAAAAATATTCGGCGATATTATCTGTCCTGATGTAGCTACTCGGTTTTAGCCACTTTCCCCCTCTCTGCAAGGTTGCCTCTCTGCGTCTATTCTGTAAATACTCTCATGGTAAGTCTTCGGGTGGTTTCTTCGTTATAGTTCCTGGACTTTATAAACTTATGTGCGGTTCTGGGTGTAATGGATGTTGGCTCGGAATAAATCGGGGAGACGAATTTGAATTCCAGTCGAATTTGTTTCATTTACTTACGCACAAATCCCATTGAAAAAAGTTTTAATCCATCACTTATATATCAAGCTATGGGTTAAATAGCAGGACAGGTTGTATTCTGTAGCCTAGGTTGGCAACCTACTGCAGAAAAATATTCTGCTTAGTCAGTTATGTCTCTTTCGCGACATGATCTCCCACGCGTGTATCACATATGGCACTAGACTGACGTCGAAGTTTCATTGATTTATAGCTGAGCTGGCTCGATGAACCGTGGGTTTTATGGTAAAAGTTTCTTTTTTTTTTTTTCTTTTCGCACTTACCGTTTGTAGAACTCCCTACCGGCTCCATACAGCCAAGTTTAATCTGCAAAGATGTTCTGATTACATGTTTCCCTTCCCACTAATTGTTTTTGTTACTAATTCTTTCACACACAGTACCTCCCCACCGTGTCTTAGTGGCTTTGCTACCTTGCATATGAGTGATACCATTAAAAAAAATCTTACCCAATTCATTTTCTATTCGTATACAAGTTGTTTACTTCAAGTATAAATCTTGGATGAATCTAATATTTTAGGACTGGAAAAAGAAAAAGGAGGAAAACTGAAATGTTAACGGTACAGTGGAAATACTAAAAAATGAGTGAGTAAATATCTTTGAAAAGATACACGGAATAATGACGATAGCCAATCTCATAAATATGGCAAATTTGACGTCCTGCGTTGTTTAGACCTGTTTCTTTTGTGTCGTCTTTTATACAATGGAAATTGCTGGAATTATAGACTCTAACTCCAGACTAATATATACACAAACAAAGGCGCAATCACGTGTGCGCAGACACACACACACACACACATTTCACACCAATAAAGTGATAAAAGCCCCTAAGAGACAAAAGTGACCGAGAGAAATGCGATCTGTCTTAGCGGTTCATTATTTGTCTATCTAGTTAATATCTATCAGCATTCTCTCTCTCTCTCTCGTTTAAATTTATATAAATTTATTAATTATAAATTTCATTTATATTAATAATTATATTATAATTATATTAATTTATAATTTAATATCTATATATATATATATATATATATATATATATAGGTTTTTGTTTGTGTATTGCGGATACCTTAATGTGCGTCTAATATGAATTGTCTTTCTTTAATCTTTACGCTGTCAAAGTCAAAGCATTTGAAAGATTTCTTTAGTTACTTACATGGACACTTACCAACGTCCTTTCAGGTTGCAATCAAAGGTGGACTTATAAGGTATCCAGTTTTATCTTCCTTCTTATACGTGAGTCACCGCTTGATTTGACAGCAAAAGCACGCATAATTTCCCTGATTAAGTTATTTGATATAAAGCATACCACTCGACTCTTCAGATCGTAGGTAATCATGGCTTTCCTTTTGTTGAGTCGACACTCATTTATTTATTTTTGTCTACTGACCTGAATATTTTTAATGAAAAATATGCTCTCTCCAGCAGGATTAAAAATCCGTCTATCTGGCTAGAGTTAAACCGTCGTTACACTCGGCAAGCCTTCACCGACTTGGCCAAAGAGCAGCCTCGCCGATCGCTGAAGATTTGAAAAATAAGTGTGTATATTTGTGTGTGTGTGTGTCGGGGATGGGGGCGCATAAACATATTTTTGTCAAGATTTAAGAAACAAAGGCTTCGTAAATAATTTAATTAATTTGTGGATGTTCTGAAAATTTCGTTAAAATCCGACAATTATTGATCTTTGCAAGAATTTCTAATTCAGAGTTTTTCACCGCAAAAGACGGTAAAATTATCAATAATAAATTTACGTTTACCCACTGCCGTAAAAAAAAAAATGAATGTAAGCAAAATTTCGAATGTTCTAAAAAGAAAAAAAAATTAATTAATAATCAAAAAATAGTTTGGTCTATCCTCTTAATAATAACAAAGATTTCGTCTATAAGACTTTGTTAATATTAAGTTTGGGGCTTTTTTGATCATGTACGGTCATTTTTAGCGAATGTTTGGAGGTACCTATAATAATAATAATAACTTATATTACACAATGACCCATTTACTATAAAGTTAAACACACACACACATACAAATATATATATATATATATATATATATATATATATAAGTATGGATACAGATTTCAACACTGAATGGCGATAATTTGTTTCCTAAAAGAACGCAGTTTTCGGTTCATCTTTTGAATTCAAGCATCAAACAGACTGTCGCCATTCGGTGTTGAAATTTGAATCCACGCAACTTATAAAAACGCTTGTAGTAATATATATATATATATATAGAGAGAGAGAGAGAATAAAGAAAGAACAGGTAAGAAAAGTGTCTTTAATCTAACGTTTGACTTTAACAAGCTTCTTCAGAGATTTTTTAAAAACCAATTTCTGAAGAAGCTTGTTAAAGGGAAACATGCTAGATTAAAGACACTTTTTCCTACCTGCTCTTTGCTCATTCTATCCATCTTGTCATATTTCGATCCATATATTCAATTCATAGGTAATGAAGTAAACATATATATATATATATATATATAAATGCGCGTATAGGTGAATATATACATCAGTATATAAATATTAATCATGTGTGAATTGAGCAGTGCTCAATGTTGCATAACAGAGCAAAAAATATATATTAATAAATATGATAGACATATAATCCTACGTTTTACGGACGATTTTGAATTTCATGCATTTTTCAGCAATAATTAGTTGTCGTTCATAAGACAAAGTGCTAAAAAAGTGCTAAAAAATGCATGAATCTCAGAATCGTGCGTAAAACGAAGGATATATATATATATATATTTGTGCTGCAAAATTTTAAATCAAACATCTTTCATTAAATACTGCCAACAAAGATTTAATTCTTTATTCAGTTTTTCCAGCATTCGTTTTTCCGTTTTGTAGAAGTTAAAGAATGTAAAAATTGTCCATAATTTTCCTTTTGACAAAAATAAAGACAGAATTACAAAATTAATATCAACTTTTGAAAAAAATTTAATGCTAAAATTTACATATGAACTCATGGTTATTAGCAAAATCCCATTGCTCGACTTAGATATTGAACTAAAATCCAACCAATATACCACTTTCCCATATTGAATACCCACCTATGAGAACACTAACCTACTAACCTCCTAACCTTTGATAGCCAATGCCCAAAAATATATAAAATAGCAGTGATAACAAACTTCTTAAATAGTACATACCAAAATTCCTCTTCTCAAAAAATTATTTCTAAGCGAACTGAAGCGCACAATATAAACATTAGCTATGAATAATTTTCCCAAGTATATCATTGATGAACAAATGAAATTATTCTTAGAAAACATCAACATATTTTACCAAAACGATATCCACAATTGCTACAAGCAGAAAGAATTTGCTTTACAAATAATGACCATAGTTCTGCTCTTAATTCCTAAATACATGTAAAGTTTATAATATACTACAGAAAATGAAAGACTGTAAACCTTGTTATCACTAACCAAAATAACCCCATCAAATCTAAACTAGCGATGACCAATATAGTGCATAAATTTAAATGTTCATTACAAGACAGTTTCTTTTCACCTATATCGGACATACTACTACCTTCTTAAGGAGACGCTTTACATGTCACTTATTTGATGAAAGTGCAATTAAATAAACATTTATTAACCAATAATTTACAAGAAAACTTATGGAAAATTCTGGTCGTTAGTTCAAAAATTATTCTAAATCGATTTGTCGTAGACATCTTGCTATCCGAGAGGCCTTAAGTATTAAATATATTTCCCCTGCTATTAACCTTATATCGTTTAGTGGTGGAGATGGCTTTTTGAAAGTTTTCTAAAAATAGAAATGATGCTCACGCTAATTCCAGCCGAGCGAGGCCCGTCACTGTTGAAAACGAACATTCCTCTTCAAAACCACACAGAGCTGGATTACTATGTAATAGTCAACACATGAGAAAATAACTACACTAAGGACAAAAACACCCTCGATAATGGCTATATCGAAAGCACTCGAAGAATATAGAAACCTCGACAAAGTTTTAAATTTAAGTACAAAGACTCACTATTTATTTAAACAAACGCACAAATACACGTACACACATTGCACTCTTTTCATTTTTAGAACTGATGAAACCTTGAATGGTGAAATGCATAATCTATTTTCTATCAAATCTATTTTCATGAAACGTTTCTACTTGTCATATATATATATATATATATATATATATATATATATATATATAGCCTTTGAGATTTGAAAAAAAAATCACTCGACCGGCGGTCGAGAGCGAGGGAAAATTTACTCACCCCCAAATTATTTTACTCGACCAACTCCATTTTTCTTAATAGTCGCCTTACGTAAACATAGCGTGAATCGTCGACGGAAAACAAAAAATGAAATTTTAATGAAAATTTCGAACGTGTTAGAAAGGATTTAATTATTTTTTTAAATAACAAAATTTGATCATTCTTCTTAATAATTTAAACATTTTGATAAAACTTTGTATTTATTAAGTTTGAGCCCTTTTATTATCATGATATGCTGTTTTTTGGTAATTGAGTGGAGGTACCTAAATTCGTATTTTCTTTCTTCTGTTTTACTACAACCTCCTTCTCATAGAGGATAAAAAATAAATCTGATTTTTTCAACGATCTTCTATAAAAAAATTACTTGTATAATCTGTTTTTCGGTGCGTGGTTGAAAGAAGTATGCGTATATTTTTCTTTCTTTCAAATGTTTGTTTTTACTTTTCGTAAGCGGGAAGGAAATATAGGATAATATTTTTCCATATGAGCTTCTAAAAATCTGTGAGCGTCTTTCATCTGGGCGACAAAGACATTTTGGCCCTACTCTGGAAGCGTTAATTAAATGAAGTTTACACTGACCGGGACGATAAAAGCCAAGAGTTCAATAATGTCATTGTAGGTCATCCTAAGTAACTGTGAATCTTCAATGGCATACTTTTGGATTGTAAAAGGAATCATATTTCCTTTTTCTGGATTTGAATGGACACGTTTTATTGCGAGATTTTTAATCGACCGCGGGCGAGTACAGCAAAAAATTTTAATTGCCCAATTAAGTTTTTAATCGACTGAGTCGATCAGGCGAGTGAAATCTCAAAGCTATATATATATATATATATATAGCTTTGAGATTTCACTCGCCTGAAATCTCTCTCGCTCTCTCTCGCTCTCTCTCTCTCTCTCTCTCTCTCTATCTATCTATATATATATATATATATATATATATATATATATATATATGTGTAGTCATCCGCAGGCAGATCTGTTTCGCTGTATCACAGCTCGTCAGTACGATTAGACATCCGATTGCTTCCAGCCAGGATTAAAAACCCGATCAAGTTGATATTAGTCGGCGATTGTATCACTGAGCTAGTCATAATTAAATTAGACAGTTACATTAAAAAGTGTCCAATACATTTATATTGTAGAACTTTTGAATATCTTTCATTTAGAAATTGGTTGTTTCGGCGACCAAAATTTTTAACCTTTCGGTATCTTCATGAGATTTACAATAACTGATTTTTTCGTTTTTCAAACGAACGAACGTGCGACTGGAATTTTCAAACAACCGAAAGTTTTCAAAATTAGCAAAAAGTTATTCAAGGAACTTACAACACTTTCATCCATGTTTGTCTGATCCTGGAATGTATTTATAGGTATAGACATAATTTCTGATCTTTCATTTAGTAATTTTTTGTTCTGGGAACAACATAATAGCTAATTTTTTCTCCTGGAACAATCTGCATACATCCTCATCGTTGTATGGTTTGGCTATTTTCACTATAGTTATATTAGCGTTTTTTTCCATTCTTCCATTTTAATTTCCACACGTGTACAATTTTTGAGGTTTTTCAGTTTAAATGTAGATTTATGATTATTTCATTTGTTTTTAAAAATGCCTTTAGTAGACCTGCAAATATATTTTTCTTTGTCTGTCTGTCATGTATCACTGCTTTGTAAATAACCCCTTCTGTTTTACAAAGTCTGTTAAGTGGGCATTTGTTTTTATCCCTACAGTTACATTCCTCGTTAGTGATGTTATTTTTTAAGTTGTTATTTAGGTTTCTGGCATTTTGTTTTTTTTATGTAATTTTCTAAATTACTAGTACTGTTATAACTTAATTTAATTGAATTCCTATTGATAATTTTGTTTAATTCTGAGTTTTTTGGGGGGACGTGTTTATTAATTAATTTTAAAAATATTTGCCCGATTTTGGATTTTAATTCTAAGTTAAACGGTGGTGTGAACCAAATAATTTTTTGATTTCTATTATTATTTTTCGTTTGTTTGGCTGAGGTTTATAGTCTAATTTGATAGCCTGTGTTCTGTTCCTTTATGCTGGTTGTATGTTTAGTTCTTGTGTTTACGTAATTTAAAGTTGTATTTGTTTTCATAAAGAGACAATTAAATTCTACATCTAAATATTGGACAGCCTTCTTATTTATTTCAACTATTATTTCAAAATCTAGATTGAAGAGTTTAAAACACACACACACACACACACACACACACACACATATATATATATATGTAATGGATAGTGGTTCGAATTGAGGAACCGGAGAGCTGAGTTCGAATTCCAGTCAGATTCATTACATTCACTTAAGTGCAAACACCCTTGGGAAAGGCATGAATCCATCTCTTCTCCCCAAGCTATGGGTAAAATAACAGGATGAACGGGATTCTATAGCCTTGGATAGCAACCAGTCTAGGAGAAGAAAACTCTGAATTCAAACCAGTCTGAAGAGGGTTAGGCTCTGTCAGGCTGTCATGCCCAAAGAAACACCACTTTGACAGCGGCTGCAGTACATGTGGTGCCCATACGACACTAGATCTGGATTTTGATATATATCTACTTGCCTTAAATGGCTTTCTCTCAGTATCTCAGTGACTGTCATCAGTGTTATCTTCATACTGTCTTTGCAATCGGTCTATAGAGCTTGGAGAACCTGATACTGACAGGCCAGATAGAAGGAAAAAGAGACAGAGGAAGGCAGCGGATAATATATTTGCAGGGCCTGATCAGGTGGATTACGGAACGAGGGTTGCGAGGTGTAACATGAGCAAACATACTAAGAGCCACCAGGGATAGGGAGACGTCGAGAGCCATGATCGCCTACGTCTTGAAGGGACAGGGCACATAAAAGATGCTTCAAGGTTCCCAAACGATCCTCCTCGGTATCTGAATTCAGAGAGGTCCGGCTCGCACGCACACACACACACACACACACACACACACACACACACACACACACACACACATATATATATGTATATATATATCAGTCAGTTAAGTGCTATGTGTGATACACGCTTGGACGATCATGTCTCTTTCGATCCATGACCGACTAGGCAAGAGATTTTCCCGCAGTAGTTTACAATTTCTTTTTGCAGTAGACTGGTTGCCAACCAAGACTATAGATTATCCATCCCGCTATTCAGCCCATAAGAGAAGAGATGGTTTCATACCTTTCCTAAAGGTATTTGCGCAACGCATTCAAGTGGAATTCGAACTGGGCTCTTCGATTATCCCATTCTAAGCCGATATCTATTACATCATGGCGCACACGCATATATAGATAGGGTTTTACAGAAGGACGCTGAGAATACCATGGACAGAACCTGTGACCAACGAGGAAGTTATAAGGAAAACCGAAATAAAAAGTACACATACTTAGAATCGGAAAAGCGAGGAAAAGGAATCCAACACTCGCAGGACGTTAATAAAATGCAAGATAGGCAGAGGGAACCACCGTGTTATATAATCTCACGGACTTAAATGAATGGTAAAACAGAAATTGGGAGGGATAGTAAAGGCCAAGAATTGCTTTGAGCTACAGAGGATAAGAAGCTGTGGTCATCCACGTCCTGAAGGGACACCACACATAAAAGAATGATATGAAGTAATTGGAGTAGATAGACTAAACTATCGCCCGGTTCACACTCCACCCACGTCTATTGAACGGGTGAAGAGGCTCATCCCTCGTTTCCTGTTTAGGATGTGGTTTCCGGCTTTCTCTTTTCCAATCTTTTCACTCTTACGTAGACCCCTGTGCACCAGTGGCGTTACCGCCTTGCTCGGGGTGATATGATTAAAAAAGAAAAAGTATATGTTTGGTTATTTTGCTCCAGTGTCAATGGAAACAATCATAAATTTTAACAGAATTGGCAGACAATTTAGCTAGCTACAAATTGTGGGATCTCCACTAATGGTATACAAAGTGGTGACTCACACGATAAGATCCACTGTAATGTTTACAATGCAAGAGATTACAAAGCGGGTTTAGAGCGCAAGGACATCATATATAAAGGTTTTGGAATTCTGATCCGCCCTCAATAGAGTATTTGGTGGCTGGCAGCCTTCTTTCTTTCTTTCTTTCTTTCTTTCTTTCTGTACAAGATAAGACAAGCTGCAGTTACCGATCTGATATACGCACAACACGATCCTGGAAGGCACCGCCCTCATAGACAAAGAAAATACTTCAAATATCAGTAAACACTCTGACGAAGATATCTCGACTATCCATGTTAGAGTGGCTGCATTCGTTAGCCGTCCAAATGAAAGACTGACAAAGCAAACGAACTCTGTAACGAAAAAACTTAGACATTTCTTGTCTGTGTATCTGTGTGTACATTTTCATTTTTATTGGTACTTTAAATAGTATATATTTACTTACACACACACACACACACACACACACACACACACACACACACACACACACATATATATATGTAAAAGGTTTATCATTTAGCCGATGTTACCTTCAGAATTCCGATTCCTGTGTTTCGTAGACGATCCCGTCCGTCCACTCGTCAGAGAGTATCAGCAGTTGACTGTTTATATTTTTCGATTTTTTCTTTTTTATACACTTATTATTGGGTACGCGTTGTAGTGCAATGGTTATCGGCTCAGGATGTAACTCCGGGTTTCATGCACAACGCAATCTTTAGGTGCAGAGTAGAGACTGACTAATATGCATATTTGTTAATATTTAATAACTCTATTATATTACATCTGGCACTATTATTAACACCAGCACTCAATGTGCGATATTTTATACTAATTTATATTCCGTCAAATATTCTGAAGATGGCGTGAGCATGAAACTTTCTATTTACGAATAAGGTCATCCTTTTATAGGATTTAACGTTGGTAAACGTTTTTGGCTTGGTCTAGGCAATCTAGGGTTCGAACATATTACTGAGTAGCTAAGTTTGCTTTTTACAACTTTTTCTCTTTCTTTTTTTCAGTATTGTCGGTTTTATTCAAGACTGTATCTGGATTATATATATATAATATATATATGTATATATATATATATATATATATATATATAATGTGTGTGTGTGTGTGAAAAGTGTATGTATATAATTATAAATATCAATATATATATATACATATATATATATGCAGTTTGTTATATATATTATATTGTTTACATATTATTATATATACGTGGTACTTATTTAAAAGCGCTCAATATCAGTGATAGAGCAGACATATTCATGTAGATAGGTGTGAGTTTGTAACCCTGGGTTTCACGCTCTTCCAGGGTTACAAACTCACATCTATCTATCTATCTATCTATCTATCTATCTATCTATCTATCTTTCATTGTAAGCAAGGCAGGACCGCCGCTGGTGCGCAAGGGATTACAATGAGAGAAAAAAACAAGGTACAGGGGATGTCGAAGAAATAATAAAGGATGGATGGAAATCAAATAGATAGAAAATGGCAATTGACGTTGTATTTAAACTTTTGTAGATTGTAGCTATAAAGAAACAATTGAAAAGAATTATCACAAAAGAAATGCAAGAAAAGAAACTATTAGAGTAGAAGAGGCGTTTACATGTAACTATTTCATCGGCAAAAGGTGGACCTTGATTCGAATCTAGTAGCATGTAACTGGGGAACCGGAGATGAAAAGCTCGTCAGAGCAAATGCCATGAAAATACTTGTAGAAAAGAAGCAACATCACGTCGTTGAGAAAGTGATTTACCTATTATGTTATTAAAAATATAACAATCATTAGGAATCTATTTAGTGATGTCTGTACGGCACCAATGATCGTAAAGGTACTTAGGTACCTTTACGAATTGGCTGAAAAAAAAAAAAGCCAGCATAGAATGAAAAAAGTCCCTAAACTTAATAAAAACCAAAATTTTTTTCGTCAAAATCTTTGTTATTAGTAACAGGAAAGTAGCAGGAAGATTAATACTTTAACGTTCGAAATTGTTATTAAAAATCTTTTTTTTTTATCGACTGCGAGTGACCCAATTTTTACAAGAGTTTAATACGACAAACGTTTTTCAAATCCAGCAATGGCTGCAGCTAAGCTAAAAAGACTCTTCAGAACAAATCACAGCCATTTAAAAAATAAAAGTGCATATTATTTTATGAGGTTGTTGTAATCTCAGAAGAAAGAGAGTACAGCTTTTTGAGTAAAGTTAGTATAAATGAAAAGGCTCTTGAAGCAAGTTATTTGGTAGTGGAAATTATTGTACAGAAAAGGAAAAGTCACACAGTTGTTGAGAACCTAATATTGCCAACTTGTAAATCTATAGTCGGTAAAAAGCTTGGAAAAAAAGCAGTACAAGAAATGGAAAGTGTTTCATTTTAAGACAGAACAATAAATCGACGTATTGATGATATGGTCCATGAGATTGAAGAGATTTTGTGAGACAAATAGCAGTTTTTTCTTTTAAGCTTTATGAGCCAACAGGTCTTAACAAATAAAAATGTCATCTTGTAGCTTTTGTAAGATTTGTCAATGGTGAAATTCAAGAAAACTTCCTATGTTGCAAAGAACTGCCTGAGAAGAGCAAAGGAAGAGATATATTCAATATTTTGTCCTCATATCTAGAAACAAGAGGTATTTCTTGGAAAGATCGTGTTGGCATCTGTACTGATGGTGCTTCATCAATGGTTGGCCTCATAAAATGTTTTGCTTCTCTTTTAAGACAAAAACTCCTGATATAATATCAACACACAGCTTTCTTCAAAGAGCAGTGTTGATTCTAAAATCATTTAGAGATGTACTGAAAAAAGTTTTTGATGATGTTACAAAAGTGGTCAACTTTATTAAACAAAGACCAGTTTCCTCCAAAATATTTAAATGACTGTGTGAAAAACTGGACAAAGAACACGTAAATTTATTTCTACATATGAAAACCCGGTGGATAAATAGAGAAAAAGTTCTAAGCTGAAAAATGAGTTGCAGAAATACTTTCAAGAAATCAATAAACATAATTTTTCAAGAAACCAACAAACATAATTTTGCTAAGTGCTTTGAAGATGAACATTACATGTAAAGGCTAAGCTACTTAGCAGACATTTTTCATCATATGAATCAACTGAACAAATCACTTCAAGGCCAAGGGAAAATATACTAACTTTTAAGTGATAACATTATTGTATTTAAAAGAAAAGTGAACTTGTGTAAAAGCCATGTTGCAAAAGGAACTCTTGAGATATTCCGCTAATTATGGGGTTTAAAAGTGAAGACAGATATTAGAAAACTTGGAGTCTTATTGAATTCCATCTGGAGGAACTGTATATCAGAATTAAAATGATTTTCCTTTCCTTTCACCACAGGTGTATGTTTGGGTATGGAATCCATACTCTAAATCTGTTAGTCATCCTGAGAATCTGACATTAAAAGAAGAGAAAGAACTTTGTTAGCTGCATTGTGATCGCACACTCAAGATAAGATTTACAGACCTATCTTTGGACAAGTTCTGGATTTCTACGAATGAAGAGTTTCCTACTATTCATAGGAAAGCAATTAATATATTGTTGCAGTTTTCAACGTCTAACATGTGTCAGCAAGCCTTTTCTTATTTAACAAGAATCAACAGTAATGACAGAAATTGCCTCGTTTTAATTTTCGACCTCGAATTAATTGTGTAGCAAAAGACAGACACCAATTTCACATTAGAAAAGCATGTTTCACTTTATCAAATGTCTCTGAAAGTAATATTTTCTAGCCCATTTTAATGGTTCACATGATATTTTGCCTTGATTTATCTTAATGTCTTTTCAACATTGCCAGTACAGTATAAATAAATAATAAACAGATGCTGTGATTAACTGTTTTTGTTCTGTTTACATTTATATTATAGGTTGAAATTGATTTTTACGTTTGAGTTTAGACTTTTTTGTGTGTATGAAAACTCTCTGATGAAGTATTATAAAAAAATAACAGTATGAGTTTTATTTAGCATTATCTAAAAGATTTGTTAAAAAAGTATTAATTTTTCTTTAAACCAGTTATTTAAAAATATATTCTTTGATATCTATCACGTGAACTACGATGAAAATAAAATGAGGAAAATATGATATATAATTTTGTTTTTGCGCAGGGTTTCCTTGAGACATGTAATTTATTTTAAGGGCAACGCATGGATAAAAAGGTTGTTAAACGTTGCTTTAGACAGTAACATCCGTGGAAAGGCACTCATGCTATGTAATCTTTAGACAATGATATTCGTGGAAAGGTATTCGCGTATGTAAAGCTGAAAATAATTCCATTTTTTCCACTGTTATCAAACAAAGTAGGTGATCGAATCAGACCAATGAAATATACTTGTAATCAAGAACGTTAGTCAGCTTTTTAGCAGTCTGTGTTATTGCGAGGTTTCGGCAATTTCTTAGCCATAAAAACATCTATTGATAGAGTAGCGTTCTTGGCCTCGACTTAATTGAGTTCTAAATATGCGATTACATATTTTTGGCACCGTTTTAAATACTGGCATTATTGCTTTTCTATTTAATGGGGGATTAACTGGTATCGCCCGTCAAGCCTTCTTTCTCATATCCGGGGACGTAACCGACTTAGGAGAATCTCAAAAGGTCATCACAAAATACGGCTGAACGCATTTATTAAGTTGACGACAAACTCCAATAAATGCGTCGCCATTATGCAAAGCTTAATGGTGCGAGAAAAAATGCGCATAAAAGGGATAGAAAACGTCTACTGTCTTTTTGCTTGTTTCTCTTTCAGTCTGTCTGGTTTAGTTTACATGAATTTTTCCAGTACAAAGAATTTCTGTATTTTTATAGAATTGCGTTTTATTTTCATTATTATTATTTAAGTTAAGAGATGAACACGAATTAAGAAAAGAAAAAGAGAAGGAAAACGAGCATTTGACAACGTTAAACAATATTTCGGCAGTATGTCTGTCTTATTCAAGTTAAATTCAGAAAATTTTTCAAGTAAAAACATATCTACGCTATCGGCCATAATTACTAGGCCATCCTAGTGTTTAAAAGAAATGATGTATTTCATTTTATTTTTTAGTATTTATTGCCAAGAGAATAATTATAAATGAAAATAGAATGATA